>PVJX010043573.1:0-13610 GCA_004027295.1 Dolichotis patagonum
CTGGGTCATGGCCATTGCTTAAGTGCAACACCTCTCTCCATTGTTTTTGCAAAAGCATACTAGAGACAGAGCCACTGTTCATCTTAATCAGTCACGCCAGAGTCAGTAGGAGGTGTCTAACACAATCGATGATGTGCTTGCCCACACTCATGGCATCTAACTGCTTCATTAGGGGTGTAGGATGCTTTTCCTGACAGATTATACAGACCATTTCCCCATTTCTAGTTGCTCACAGATGTGTAAGAATCCAAGTTCTCTCCACCATAAGACGTTTCCTTTCATCAATATACTACATATTATCCCTTCTACCAAAACTATTTCCCACGGTTTTCAAAATTGCACCTTCAGATAGCTGCATAACACTTCATCTGTTTTGATCTCCTTCCAGAAAACCCAGGATTTAGAACTATCTTCGAACATGATGAAGGAGCTCTGTTTGAATCTTTATGTCTTTAACAGTTTTAGGATAACACAAGCCTCTGCATGGGCCGCTCTGACTTTCTTCAAATGTACGTGCTGGCTTTTGGTCTTGTGTGTACCCTGCCCCTGCAGACTATCTCCCCAGTAGGAGCACTCAGCCCACTACCGTGCTCCTATGATTTCCCTCCTCTTCTCTGGTAACACCAATCTGCTCTGTCAGATCCACTGCAGCTTTTCTCCAGTGCCCATGCCATGAAGTACCACTTTTAGCTCATGCTGTTACTTGAGTGGTGCCAACACTTCATACAGGAAAAGTAAGTAACCAATCACATCCCCGTGGGTACTTCCCCTGCAATGGAAACACTTACTGGGCCCGATGGACACATAAACAAAGACTTAGGAATGAGTGTTAGGGTTATAGGGAGCACTCAGCCCACTTCGCTACAGTTCTCCTCCATCAAACTGCTGAAGCATTCTTCAGTCAATCTTTATTTTACCTTTCTGACCATTTCTAAGAAATGTTGTAGGACATATATTTGACTTGGCAAGCCTTCAAACTCCCTGAATAAGTGAAGAGCAAATGACATTAGTGTTTTGCCTTACTTAATGTAGGCCTTTTCAAGTCAAGCTGGACGTTTTTTGGTGTTAGAATTCTCTAAATATTTCAGTGGGGTTTTTGTTGAAGGGTACATATTCTGTCCACATCAGTCTATCGTTATGCAATTCTTTTTTTTTTTTTATTTAGAGCATGACACTTTACTTGCTAGGGATCAAACCATCTATTTCCATTTATTTCACATAACAAAAAAATCCATTTTCTTTTCTCTTTAGATAGTACTCTCAACCCTGGCTTTGCAGGTGACCGGTGACTAACTTGTGGCTACACAGAAAACAAAGGAGGGGACTTTTCCTAAATCATATCCTTTCTGTAAGCCACTATTTATGGTTCAGAAATGTCATTGGCTACTTGTCACTAAAAGCATTTGTTGGTCTTATTTGGAGCTGAAAGAGGGCAATGTTTTCAGACAGGCTAGAATGAAGAAACGAATCTCCTAACCTTAAGCTCTTCCAGCCTTCTGACTTCTTTTCCCGTTTCTGCTCTCCATAGGTCACACACTTTGTTTCAGGGAGCAAACATTTGTTGCTGTTCCTTTTACAGGGCATAATGATGGGAAGAAGGAAGGAGTGTGGATTTGGAAAGGAAATAAATAGTGTAGTACTTATTCTATTTTTTTTCTTACATATAGATACGCAAAAGTATTTATGTGTTTTCAATGCATGTTTTTCAGCCTTGAATCATTAAAAAATACAGAACTGTTTAGTAATATAAACCTGTAACAATTTAAAACTTTGAATACTGTAATTCAATTAATATTTAACTTTTTAAAAATTTATTATTCAACTCAGCATTTTTGTAGTGATGATATCATGAATAATGTCCAAAAACTAGAACATTGGATTTGGAAAAAAAAAAAAAAGGAAAGAAAAGAAAAACAGACTATCCTAGTATTTCTTCCAATCAATGGAGACAATTTGAAGCAAATTAGAATCATTTTTCACTTTGCATAATATGGAAGACTTTATTAATGTTAAAGTAGTTATTAAAAGAATCAGAAAGAGTAACATTTTTACTTCTATATTTATAAATTTGTACTGACTTCATGGTATTATAAGTTTGTCAATTAAGTATCAAGGGAGAAATCTAGACATTCTGGACATTTTTATGTTTTACAGAGTGCATTACCAATTAGCAATAATTTCAATATATTGTTATGAGGCTAACGGTCAAATAGCAAAATTTTATGTAGATCATTACTCTGGACCAAATAATTACTCTTATTTGCTTCAAGTATAATAAATAAATGAGTAAATTACTAAATTATGTAATGAAACTATACCTTAAAACTTACTAATTCATTTGCAGAACAAGAAAAATAAAAAAGCATGACATAAGACACATTAAAACAAATATTTATTTTTGCTTAGGTGATAGATTATTTCATAAAATCTAGGGAAAGGTATTATTTTAAATATTGTCAGATCCAACAAAATATTTACATATTTTATTTTGTTGCTGCATGTTTCTGCTTCCTTGCAAATGCCATCAAACTCCATTAATAAAAGTAAATAACTATTTACAGACAATTGACTGATATACTTAATGGAACAACAATAACAATCATGAAAAATGCTTATGTTTCTTGCCACACTTACATGGTTGCAGCATCTTGGGCCCTTACAGTAGATTGCTAAGAAGGGCTAAAAAAAATGTTAGTAATCTGAAAATGCCATCATGTTAATGGATAAAGCTTTTTCCTTGCGCACACTTTGTAAAATGGCACACATTATTTAGGTTTTATAGTTTGCCAAAATAAAATACATCAAGCAGGGTCCAAGTAAAAGCTTAGGATTATCATTTTCCTGCTTGCAATTTGGTTGGTAATTCATTTGTAAAAAGAAGTAATGATAAATTTTACTAAAGTTTTAATTTCAAAAGCATTGAACAGAATTTAAAGTTCACTTGAATCAGCAACGTTTTACTTCATACATAGGGTATGTCGATTTGTCTTGATGTATTTGCTTATGAGAAACATTCAGTTTTATTTGAATATTGTATTTTTCTCCTTTAAGAAAGTCTTGGCAAAATACTAGGAGTTATTCTTGAGGAATATTCATTTAAAAATTAATTAACAATAGCATTTTGGAGATGTTGCTTTATATTTCATTGCTAGGGCCTTAATGTAATAGATAAACTATAATCAAAACTTAATTAGAATTCTTACTGTAGACATTTTATTTTTGCATTTCCAAATCTACTATAATATGAAAAACTAACAAAACATCTTGCTATGGTATATTTTATTGAGAAATACAAATAAAATAATGCTTCCATTATGCCTAACACAAGTATAAAATTATCTACAAATATATCTTCTCATCTTGCAGAGGTGTGCAGCAAAATATAAAGTGTAGAATGAGAACCCTAAAAATCTGAAATGTATAGATGGTTATGAGTTTATTTTAATTGTAAATATCAGAAATTTAACTGAATTCTTTGGCAAAAAAACTTTTTAAAGAACAACTGACATATTCATCTGGTATATATATATATTTTTTTCTATAAATATATAAATGTGACTGTTTATATGATACAAATCTGTGTATAACTCAACAGAAGTTTAATTCCATTTTCAAATATGGTTTCATCCCACAATGCTGCTTCAGGCTACATAAAATTGAAGAAAGCTAGTTTTTTTTTCAAATAAAAGATCTAATAACAAGAATCATTTCAATCATATAAATGCTTAACAAGCTGAAATACTTAAACACTCTAACCTTTATATCAACTAAAAAATGTAAGTGCTTCTTGTGTACATATGTGTGTGACAGAAAGAAAGGGAAAGACTGAGAGAGAAGCAGATAGACACAGACAGAGAGAAACTAATTGAAAAGCACTACAAAGTTTAGCAAATACAAGTGCTTAGATATTTATTGATACTTAAAACAGTTAAATTTGTTAATTTTGTTGGCTCAGTATGTGATGGCATTACAAGATACTGGTATTGCTTGATATTTGAGTGTGAAGACAAATTTAAATGATTTAATTGTAGCCTGGATACATCTTTGAGACTAATAGATATTTAAATGCATTTAAAGATGAAATTCAAATATACTTTGGTAAAATTGTCAGTGCTGTCATTTTCCTTATGGTGCTTATCAAAATTGTGTCACTGTTTTACTCCTACAATTTGCTTTAGAAATTTATCATCATTAGAAATAATATCTTGTTATGCATTTGGAACTTGGATAAATAGGTGTTCTTACATTCCACCTCAAAGTGAAGTACATAGCTTCCATTAACAGCAAACACGGCTAGAATACAGGCCTATGTACTGGGCCTGTATTATTGAATGAATTATTTAGTTTACTATGAATCAGACAAAGAGCTAATTCCAAGTTTTTAATTGAGCAATTAGAAGATATAGGGAGATGAAAAAACGAACTGTTGGGAAAATTGTCTCAGATTATTGCTAAGTAACTGTCCTGTTTGATGGAGCTACTTTAGCCAACATAAGAAAAATTGTGCATAAAATGTGAAAAATTAAAAATAAGGTGGTAAAAATAAAATCTATTTAATTCACATTTATACTGCAAAGATATAAAGAAAACAATTAATTATTATTCATAAGGCTAGTACAGAGAAAAGTTTCAAGTAGATTTTTGACCTAGCCTAGCAGCTACTTTAGTTCACAGTATCGTTTCCACTTTAGCATGTTTGTTTTCATTGCCTTGTGCAAACTTGGCTTTGTAAAATGTAACACATTATTGTAATTAGTATGTGTATTATATTAAAGTATACTTATCATCTCCACCTTGTCAATGCAAAGTGTGATATTTGGTGAGCAAAGTTTACGTCTGGTATTTTACTAAAGCTTTCTTGAAGAATACTTTGGACTTTCTATTTTCTATTTATAATCTCTATCATAGTATTAAATCCAAAAGACAAGCAATTATTTCCCCTGGGACTACAGTGAATTGAAAATACAGACTTGCTGAAGTACTATAACTCTGTTCCTGCATTAATTATTGTTTCCAATGAATTTCTTTTTTAAAAAAAATTTCCACATTGATGTCCTGCTTTGTGCCAATTCAGTGCTTTTCTTACTCTTATCCATTTTCTTTACACTAGAGAAAATATAGTGGAGTTTAAGACCAATAACTTCATATATATCGTTTCTATTTCCTTTTTTCCCACTCTTATTATATGCACATTGTCTAAAAAATATTCAATGGGATTAGAGCCGTTTCACATGAAGCATTTCTTTTAGAGAGAGGAAAATTTATTTTGCAAGTTCTCTTGGTAAACTGAATTCTATTTTAATTCAGTAGTTGAAATTTTATTGAAGCATGCACTCCCTTAGAGTCTTTATAATTTTTCAGTGAAGAATTTTCACAGAATCATCTAACTGTTTAGCATATGTTAAACAAAAGGTCAAATACTAATTTTTAACAACATTTCCAACTTTTCACTTACATCCAGTTCAGGAGGAATTGCTATCCTGGAGTGCTGGTTTCCATCAACTCATCACCCTCGTTGAACACAAGATGTTTATGACCAAGATACTACAAATATGTTCCTTAGAATACTCAGTGAGCTACATTCTTCCACGGATAATAAGTCAGTTCTGACAGATTGCAGCTATCTACCTTTTGAGTTGTCTTGGTTTTGTTTGTTCATTTGTCTTCCCTTTCCACTCTATGTATCTGTGGATCCATTTATCCATTCTTTGAATTGTCATTTATCATACATTCTGCTTTGTGGAAGAATGGATATTTTAAGATATTTTTGTCTTCAAGTTTAAACTCACAGAGTTTAATTTTGAGAGCACAAATTAAATGTTTTACATTTTTAATGTCTCCAGATATGTATAAGAAGTTGTTTTTATTCTGTAACTTAGGGGAATAAGATTTATTTTAGTAATAGATTTGGTAGTAAACTTTTTTGTAGCTTATAAAAATAAGTTTTGAAGAAAAATTTTCTCATGCATAATAAATAAATGCAGATACATATGCTCTAATATGCTGAGATCTTTAATATACAAATATTCAATTCATTACCAATGAATTCAGTAAGCTATCTCATATATGGGAATATTTGTTATAATTATTCAATTTTATATAATTGTATAGTTGTTATATTTCTATTTATGTAATTTAATATGCTTTGAAATAAATTTTTAAATATTTAGAAAAGTATATCCAAATTCAATCACATCATCATCTTTATAACCAAAATCATCTAAATAGTCTTTCCACCTCTGCCCTTGCCACTGTCTTTTCTCAAAATAATGATTTCCTTTAAGACATGTATCACTCTAATTTTTTTCATTACTTTCTTTTTCATCTGATGAGAAGTCTATATGAAGCATCCTATAGGCTCTCTCTGATTGCATTTCCTCCTAACAAATATCCCTACTTACTTGTTTTCATACTAGTTATACTAATATTCAAAATAACAGTGTGCAAGAGTTTCCTTTTCTTTGCCTCCCCAAGAGAATTTGTCATATTTTGTCTTCACATTGATAGTTTTCTTACTTGAGTGGTGTGATATCTCATTGAGGTTTTAATTTGTATTTTCTTGGCTATTAGTGAGTTCAAATGTTATATTTCTTTGCATATAATCTGTGGCCATCTCTATGCCCTCTTTTCAGAAATGTCTAGTTAGCTCTATTGCCACAGTTTTAATTGGGTTGTATATGCTACTTTTCTGTAGAGCTCTTAAATTACTTACACTTTCTGGATATTGACACCTTTTCAGATTTATATATTGCAGATTTTCTCTACTGCGGGCTGTTTCCTTACTGTTAATCTTTTCTCTGCTGTACCAAACCTCATTAGGTTGATAAAATTCCATTTGGCCATGTGTACATTTGTTTCCCATGCTTTTTTGGGTTTTATTCAAAAGACTGTGCCCATTCCAATGCCTTCAATGGCTTTTACTATATTTTCTTTTTGCACTTCCATAGATTTAGGACTCACATTTTAATCTTTATGTAATTTTCAAGCTGACTTTTACAGCTGGTGAGAAACATGACTGTAGCTTCATTCTTTAGCATAGTCAGCCCAGTTTTGTCATAATCAAATTGCTGCAAAGATCACCCTTTGCTGTATCATGTTGTTAGCACTTTGAGAAATCTGAGTTGTCTGCAGACGCATAGGTTCACTTGCTGACTCTGTGTTCTGACATTGGTCTGCGTGTATATTTTTCTCTGCAAGTAGCACATGCTGTTTTGATTACTATATTTGTAATACACCATGCCACATTTCTAATATTACCCCACCAAATTTAATGTAACACTAGAAAAATTATCTATCATAATGAAGGAGGTTTTATCTCAGTAGTGCAAGAATGGTTCGACACACACAATCAATAAACTGAAGGAAGCACAAAAGTATATGGCCATGCCAATGGACACTGAAAAGGCGCTTAAGAAAATTCAACTGGTTTCATTATAAACACTTTGTAAAACACAGGTGTAGAGGAAAGTTCTCCAACACAATAAAGATCATGCATAACAAGTTCATAGCTAATTAGCATCCTCATACCAAATAACGACATACTGAGTTGCTTTTCTAAGGTGAAACAAGAAAAAAGATGCAACTGTCATCAATTTAATTTGATATAGCATTAGAAGTCCTAGACAGAGCATTTGGCATGAAAAAGTAACTATGAGCTTGAAATTGGAAAAGAGGATGTTAAGTACACATTGTTTCTAGACAACTTGATCACATATATTAAAAATCAAGAGATTCCTCAACCAAGAGACGGTGAAAACTAATAAAGAAATTCACCAGATTTTTGGATATAAAATCAATACACAGAAATTAATTTTTGCCACACACCCATAGTCAATTCTTTACTTAAAAACTTGGATATATAATTCAATCTAAATAGCTAAAAAGTTCAAGTAAATTTGGAGAAAGAGGTGAAAAATACAGCAGAAACAATACAATGTTGGTGAAGGAAACTGAAGAAGACAAAATAAAATGAAAGGCTTCCGTAGACTAGCAGACTGAATATTGTTAAAATTTTCATGCTATCCAAAGTAATCTATACATTTATTATGGTCCTTATCAAAATACTAATGGCATTCTTCACAGAACTAGAAAAACTCCTAAGTTTTATAAGAAAACATAAAAACCCTACAATAGCCAATATAATCTTGAGTAAAAAGCAAAATACAGGGCAATCTGTTCTGTCACTCCAAACTAGGAAATTTACTTTCCATTAAAGTTTGCCCTTGATACTGTGCATAAAACTAAATTGTCTCTTGTCATACTTCGAACTTACTTTCCTTCTCTCCCTACAGCACACACCATAATTCAATCATTTCCTTTTCTTTTTGATTTTCTGTTTTCTTAGTATATAATGGAAACTTCGAGAGAGTAAGGGGCCTTAGTTAACTCACTACTGTATCCTAATGAGAATGAACACTGATGCAGAGTAGGAAATCAACCAATCTTACACAAGTGAATTTGCGTTTTGTTACATTTAGTGCAGCACCGTACCTTAAAATATTAACCTGATGGTTATTTTCCACGCTCATCTCTGTCTTTCACAACAAAGACTGATTTTCTTTTATCTTAATTTACTATGAGCAGAATTCAGTTTTCCTCACTGGAAAACTAGGTGGAAAGATAAAATACAATTATAAGGAAATTCATAAAAAGTGGTAGAGAAAAGATACGTAAAAAGTCAGTGATGAGAAGCTGCTAACACAAGAATGAGAGACTTAATGCAGAAAACCTATGAGAAAAGTTTTTTTCCTCAGGATTTAGACTGGGATACATCAAATCAGTATTTGTGACAACTTGTTTTCAGCCTCTGCTGCCCTAAAAGAAAATGAAATTCTCAACATTCTGGACTGAGGAGGAGAGATAAAAGAAAAGGAATTTCCTCCACTCTTCAAAATACCCAAACTGAAAAATGGAGAGAGGTGTTGTGTAAGAGAAAAGTCATTAACAGACATTTCACAGTTACATTATTGAATCCTAATATGTTTAGATAAATTAATCACTAACAACATGAACCTGAGATCATATTGTAATGCTTTCAGAGTTCAAGTTTTTAGATATTAAGTCTTTATGTTTTTAAATAATTGGCATGGACATTTTCTCATTAGGGGAACAAAAATTTCTGATACCCACAATTTAAAAAAAAAAACTGTATCATAGTTTTTTATTTCAGTTCATGGTTGTCTGAATCCAAAGCAGGAACACCTTGGTGCAAGGGCAAGGAGGGGAATCCTTTCAAACCACTGCATCTGGGAAGCAGAGAGAGAACGGTGCAGCTGGAGACCAGAATTCACTTTTGCAGATCACACTCCGTGACTCACCTCCAACCAGACCCAGCCGCACAGACAGCTTCAGAACTCATCAGTGGACCACTCATCTGTGAATAATTGGGGCTGGGGGAAGTATTTTAAATCAAAACCACAATTGTAATTCTTTCAGTTTTATTTAGCTATCTGTAATATTTAACACGAGATTTCAATATGTATTGGACTAACAGGGGACCACTGCAAATGATGCCCAGAATAAGGAAAACGGTGATAGAAAGAGCAACCTGCATGGCTGAAGAGGGAAAAGGCTGACCACTGTCGGAATGTGTGATGCATATAACACATTGCTACGAAATGCTTTTGAAAGTGTGTATATGAGCTATTGATATGTATTCAGTTAGCAAACTACACAGGGTGAACTTTAAAGGTTGATTTACAGTAAGGTAGAAAAATAGTACAGACACCTGTAAGGAAAAATCAAACTAGGATTTCTTTTCTAATAAATACTAAAGGAAGTCAGCAAGGTCATTAACCAGAACAGTGAGATTCACAATGTGTACTGCGACGTAAGGAATCAGGTCTCTACTTTAACAATCCATTAATGGGATTCCTGGTTAAAGATGATTTCAGAATTAGACAACATTTAATATTGCCACATTGCATATATACTTTTAAATATATGTGCATGTAATTATTATTGGTCAATAAAGTAAAGTAATGCTATTTCAAAAACAAAGATAATCTAATTTTTCCTGTGAAAAACAAATAACATAATAAAACTGAACAGGGCTAAATGACAATCACTCTATTATATGAGCTTGACATACAGTCTTGACTTGTGAGATTCATGAAATAGTACTCCAAGAGCTATTTATTGTATCTTCATGTTAAAATAAAAGATGGTCTTGTCTTTTATACCCTAGAATAGTATCAGCTGACTCACTGTTGTTAACCTACTTCTGTTTCTTCTTTCAAGACTTTCCCAATTATATGTAGATATACTCACTACTCTGGATTAATGTTTCAAAAATTTGCAAGACTGGAGAGGAAACCTCAGACTGCTTCACATTTATTCTCTTCCATGTGGTCACTATTAATGCACGGAAAGAGCTCATGAGGGGAAGAAAGTGGTTTACTTGGTCAGTGTTGCTTTTTGTTTTTGTGTATTTATCTAGGCCCACAGTATAGTAATTTGAAAGTGGTCTGATTATTTGGTAGGAGGTCCCTTAGCCTCAGTATCCAGGCTGATGGTACAGCTCAGTGGCTTAAGGAACTGCGTGGCTTCTACATCCCTTTATCACAGTCTCACAGTGATGAACTTAGCATCTGACAGGAAACCATAAGAATATTGATGGGCTATAGTTTGCTGTTCCCTGGGATCATGAAAAATTTTAATTCCATGCCAAGCACAGGGCAGGTTAATCTTTGTTTCCTGATTTCTTAACATTCCCTGTGAAAGAATCTATAGATTGCTTTCTTTCTTCTTTCTAATCATCAAGATGACAAGTAGTGAGAACATTTATTGATTTCTCTAGCACAATAGATCAGCATGACCTATTCTGGAGCACAGTTTACCTGACTGGGTGAAGGTATGGAGGCAGTGGAGGAAAGGAACATTCTTTCCTCATGTCATTCAAATTTTTTTTCTCTCCTATTAGGTTCCGTTTTGGATGATTTCTAACTCATTTCTATTTTAAATTACATTCTTCAATATATTGGCTCTAATTTTCTGGCTGCATAACCTAGATGAGATGGTGGGGTCAGGAGAACAATCCGTTATTTACACTTGTAATTACTTTCATAGTTAAAGTTAGTTGTTCCTCGTGGAATATATTTTACTTATTGACGATTAACTTTATCTTGAACATATTAAAATTTGAAAGCAGGTTATGTGAAGCAGCTCTGCAATAGAGTGCTTGCTTAGCATAGCCGAGGCACTGAGGCCAATTCCAACAACAAAAAAAGTTAAAATAAGGTGCAAGCGTACTTTATCATTCTCATTCTCATAACATATGGAAATGTACATACATTTACATGTAGAATATTTGCTTTATTACACAAATATTTTTAAAATAATGATTAAAATGAGAAATTCTATTAATAAGGAATGATTATATATATTATACTGACAAAAGTTATTATAAGAATATAACAATAAAATATTTAAGTATAGTTGTGCACTATAGAGCATGCATATAACTATGCATTCATATAAATGTGTATGAGCAAATACATGTATACATATATGGAGGTATATCTGTAAGTGTGGAAAAAATTTAGAATTATAGACAAAATATTTCTATTTTTTTCTTACTCTGGACATGCATAGATAAGTGAGGGTAGAGATTGATGAATATCTATCATATATTTACAAAGAGTTGGATATTTTATAAGTATATGTAATTCCAAATTTAAAAGAACTGGTAGAAAAAGTTTGACTGTTTCATTAATAAATCTCATTTATCAGATTCCTAAATAAATGGTATATCCAAATGACATAATGGCAAGTGAATAAATTTGCTGTTGCAAAGATGTCATGTAAGACACTCACATAATATTTCATTGTATCAATTCTTCAAAACCTGTCTACTTGTATTTTATACTATATTCACCATACTAAAGATACAAGGTTTTTATACACCACAAAATGTCATTTAATAATTGAATTTACATGTGCATACTTTTAATTTTCTCAAACATGTTAAATTATATTTAGATATAACAGACTGGTTTGCAAACTGTTAACATCATAAAATACAATATTTTTTTGAATGACAGTTAAAATATTATACAGGTGTCAGCCAGTATAATACATGATACACATGTGATATACATGGATATATAGTTTAACCACATGAATTTCTGTAAAGCTTCCATTAGAGTTAATCTAAGTATGCTATTGAATGTGAAGCTATAGTAATGATTGGCTGTCATGAAGACTTTTTCTTTTTGAAAAAGCATTCATAAGAAAATTAAATGGAAGAGAAATTGCTTAATTATAAAAATTACAATCAAGTTAGAATTATATAGCATATTTAGGATAACTATTACTTTGAAATTTTAACAATGATTTTCAATTTGCTATTTTGTTTATCACTGTATATGTGGTCATGTATCTGACCATCAGTATATGTATTCATATTGATAAGATTAACAATCAAAATTCTATAAAGTGTTATATATAAACTTCATCTACGTGACTATAAAATAGTAGCAATGAATAATATTCAGTTGTCCCTGTTTACATTCATTCTAGAATGAATGATCATAATTAAACTATATCTAATACACTTCCAAATTAATTTCTTAAAGCATATTTTAAATTGTGAGCTTTATATATACAAAGAAAAAAAAACAAATCCATAAGATGTCCTCAGAAGTTAAAGGAAATATAAATAAACAATTAAAGGAACTAATTAATAAAATGTTTATCAAACTTAAGAAAGACACAAAATCTGATAAAATTAAACAAGATGATACAAGGGAAAATAGCCAGTTCAGTAAAGAATTAGATATCATTAAAAGAAATCAGTAGATATCTAACATATAAAAAATAAGGATTTTGAAATTTTGGGCAGCAAAACAACCAATGGGAGAAGAGATTGTCAGAACTAGAAGAAAAGTTTGATGCAGTAGATTATGTTTACCATCTGAACAATATACTATGGAAACTGGCTGTTAAATATGCCAGATGATATATAACTTTACAAATCTAGGAATTATAGAAGTTAAGGAAAGATTAGAAGAGAAAAATACAAAAATTTACTCACCAAAATTATAGCAAAGTTTTTGAAATACGTGGAATAATTCAATGTCCAGATAAATGATGCAAACAGTTACTGTGAGAAAAGAGCTTCCCTATGATACATCATTTGGAAAATCTCAGAAATTCCACAAAAAGGAGCTGAGGATTTAGCGCAGTGGTATAAATGCCTGGCAAGCATGAAATTGGGAGTTTGATCCCTGTTACTGAAAAAAAAAAATCCTCACAAACATAGAATACTAAAAGCTGCAAGGGAAATACATGAAATAAATTATAAAGCTTATAAAAATACTAGCAGATTTCTCAAGGTAAACCTGAGAGAGCTGGCAGTAAATCTTTTCAAACTGAAAGAAATTAACTTTCAAAGAAGACTATTATAGCTTGTAAAATTGTATTTCAAAATTGATGAGTAAAAAAAGTTTATACAACAAGTACCGAAGTAAATGCGTGACCACAAAATATCATCATAGAAAGTACTCAAGAGACTGCTAGTGACAGCAATGGCAAAATTAATAATAAAGCTGGGCATGGTGGAGCACGCCTGTAATCCCAGCACTTGGCAGGCTGAGGCAGGAGGATCATTA
>PVJX010043574.1:0-13600 GCA_004027295.1 Dolichotis patagonum
TCAGGGAGACCCCCGCCTCCGCCCCTTCGCCCTGCACGGTGGACGCACACGGGAACGCGCGTGCCTCACCTCGCTCAACCCCGGCTGGGGCTGCAGGGCGGTCGAGGGACGGGAGAAGCGGTGGCCCGCGGCGCGTGCGGGAGGCGGGCGCGCACGGGCGCCGCGGGGGACAGCGAGCGGAGTCGGGGGCTGCCTGGCGTGGGGCGGCGGCGGAAGCGGCGCCTCCAATCAGGCTGCGGACTGGGGACCCTCCGCGTGCCTGCAGGCAGCTACCCGCCCCGCGGGCCAACTAACGCGCCGCCCCGCGCCCGCCCTGCGCCCGCCCCGCCTCCGCCCCGCGCCCGCCTAGTTGTCCCTGGGCTGCAGCTCCCAGCGGAATCCCCTGGCTCATCAGCTCACTGCTCTCTGGCTGGCTCGCTGGTCAGCTCTCCTGCTCTCCTGCTCGCCCGCTTCCGGCTCTCCCGCCCTTGCCAGGCCCTTTCTCTCCAGGCGGTTCGGTGGCGGCCTCGAGGATGAAGTGCAAGCCGAACCAGACGCGGACCTACGACCCCGAGGGCTTCAAGAAGCGGGCGGCGTGCCTGTGCTTCCGCAGCGAGCGCGAAGACGAGGTGCTGCTGGTGAGCAGCAGCCGGTACCCGGACCGCTGGATTGTGCCTGGCGGGGGCATGGAGCCCGAGGAGGAGCCGGGCGGCGCGGCCGTGCGAGAGGTGTATGAGGAGGCAGGAGTCAAAGGGAAGTTGGGTCGTCTGCTGGGCGTCTTCGAGCAGAACCAAGATCGCAAGCACAGGACGTACGTGTATGTACTGACTGTCACCGAGCTGCTGGAAGATTGGGAAGATTCGCTCAGCATCGGGAGGAAGCGAGAGTGGTTCAAGATCGACGATGCCATCAAGGTCCTCCAGTGCCACAAGCCCGTGCATGCCGAGTACCTGGAGAAACTGAAGCTGGGCGGCTCCCCCACCAGTGGCAACTCCGTGGCCTCGCCGCCTCCGCTGCAGCCGCCGCTGCCGCTGGTGAGCGCTCCCTAGTATGTACCGCTGCGTCCGGACCCCTACTCGTAGCCTGCCTTAAGATCAGCAGTGCGGCCGCCCGAGCACCTCTCCTGCCATGTGCGGTCGTCGCACGGGCCGGAGCGGGGCTTCTTTTGTTTCTTGGGCAGGCAGACCTCTGAATCTCGCTTGCAAATTGTCTGTCTCAGTTGCCGGGCACTGTGTTCGGACAATTTGCACGTTTTTCAGATGCTTTGAAGAATCGCCTCTTGGCGACACCATAAAATGTTTAGGCAACCCAAAGCGGCAGGGGATTTCGCGTAAAGGTGCCTCAGCCCATGCTGGCCCAGCTCATGGGGTTTGGGGAGGGGGGTTCAGGGAGTTGGGGTTGACGGTGGGGGTGAGGGCGGGGGGGGGGTGTCATGTGAGTGCCTCCTGATGGTTGCTTCCCAGCCACCCTGGGCATTTCACTGATGTTTGTGCATAAGTGTGCGTGCGCATTTTTTGGTGCTAGGCTTGTGGGGGTGCCCCCCCGACTGCCCTGGAGGCCTGTAAAGTTCTCCCTCCTTGGTTTTGCTGGCATCTTCTTGGTTTATCCCTTTAAGTTGTTTTCTCATTCACAGCCTTGTTCCTCTTCAGTGAGCTCTTCTGGGGCAGGAGTTCCTGGAAAGTTGCGTTTTAAACTGAGAAAAGAAAAAAGAAAGAAACATTGGAAACCTTACATCCTGGGTGCTCTTTCTAAAGTCAGCAGTAACTTTAGCCTCAGAAATGGGGTCCAGTGTGCACCTTTCAGAAACGTGTTTGGTCTGTTCAAATATAGATCATGTGATATTTCAAAACATTTTTTTTCCACGACGAGTACTTCTCCGTTTCCAGTATAGTTACAGCATATCACCTGATAGAACAGGTATTCCTGCGGGATGGCTTGCCAGACGTACCTTGTCTTTTTCGGGGAAACCGCTCACAGAAAACCACTCCTAGAATGCGGTTTTGCCTGCTCCACTTCTAACTCCCTTCCTGGACACCCCAAAGAAGCGTGGTTGGCTGTACACATTGGTTTTTGAGAGAAAGTTATCTCCCATATTTGCATTGAGTGACAACCCAGTTAGAGGTCCAGGACTGGCAGAAACCCTGGGAATGGAATCTTCGGTAGTGGCTGCATCCCAATTGAGTTAAGTCTGTTGGTGTTCAGCTGTTAAGTTCTTCAAAATATCCTGTGAAACACAGTGTTGGCAGAATAATTAAAAGCTCCATGGAGATTCTTTTTTTTCTTTACAAGTCTAAATCAGTAGTTTCCTGCTAAAATACATCATCAGGTATATTGTACATAGCTAGCATACAGAAATTTTTCCCAGCTTGGTGCTTTAAAATTGATGTATTGTTGGAAGTTTTTCTAATACTTGTACAGTTTTTGTGATTGCTCTAAAAATGAAGGGCTAAATTTTAAAGCTCTCTCAATTAAAAAAGGAAAAATATCTTCCACTGGTTTGCAGATATGAATCAAAAATTTATTTCCTGAATGTTTTTTCTGGAGCTCATACTTTTCTATTTTCAACAGGTCAGATTTGTTGCTGGTGGTGTGGGATTTTGTTGTTTTTTGGTTTTGGTGGTGGTGGTGCTAGAAATTGAACCCAAGGCCTCATGCATGCTAACCTTGCCCTGTAAAGCTGTGCTACACTCCCAGGCCCTTGGTTAAGTGTTTTATTTTTGAAAATGTATAAAGAAGAAACAGGTTAATATAAATATGCAGATCTAGAAGCATAATTTGTACTATCTATATTTTTAAAATTCAATAAATTGTACATATATGTAACTTCATGTATGTGTAGATACCAAATGTGTTCACCACACTTCAAAGCAGCAAACTGAAGGGGGGAAATTATTATGCAGTAATTCATTAGCTTTATTACTTTGCATAGATTCATTTGATGTAAAGGTTTTTAATTGTTTTGCATGGTTGTATCTCAAAAGGTTCATATAGAATGCTAGTTGATTTGTATAAAACATAATACTTGTAATTTTATACATAATTGTTATTTTATTCTTGGGCAGCTTTCACTTCCAGACTTTCCTTGTTTGCAAGAGCCACCAGACACTACCAAAAATAATTTTATCAATATTTTCCTGGTAGTTGTCTCTGATAAACTATTAATCTGTATTTAGCAGATTTTAAACAGTTTTGGGTAAAAAGCAATATGAGAAATAGAAGTAACTATAGTGACTGTAGTAAAACACTGCATTTAATGAGAGAGAGCTTATGTGATAGAAAATACGTTGGAGCTTGGAGGCCAGACAGACCTAGTTGTTGCTCTATACTTTCAGCCAAGTTATCATATTATTTGATGCTCAGTGTTTTAAAAAATTTCTGTCATTGGAGATAGAAGCTTTTTCTGACTGAGTGGTTTAAGAAATCCCCTTCTGTTTGATGCTTCTCACTGTTTATTGGCCACTGCTCTGGAAACCCTTTGGTTTTTGGGAAGCAGCCTAAATTATTGACATTCCTTATTTTAACAACCTACCTGTTTAACGACTGTTCAGAATTACAACTGTTCGAACTGTTCAGAATTGCGCTGTTCGAACTTACAATCTTTTTTTTTTTTTGGTACAGTTCTCTACATCTTGTTTATAGAACCTCAGTGTCTTTTTTTGTACCATAAACCTTGTTTATACAGTACTTTAATTTTCCTGATTGTACTGTACAGCACAGTAGTGTAGTTTTATGTTATACATTACTACATGTAAGACTTTGCAAAATAAAAGCAGAGTCATCAAGTTGGAGATTCTTTTCACTGTTTCTTTGTTATGAATATTGTAGTATACATACTATATGTACAATTCCACAATTAGCAACAAATCATATGTCCTTGCAGAAATTAAACTTGGTTAAATGAGGAATGTGTGTTTCCATAAACCTAGAGTGCAGCTTTACGTGTTAATATTCATGCCCATTTAGTAAAATTTCTGGTGGAACTGGGTTTCCTGACTTTTTGTGTCATGATATATATCTATATCTATATCTATATCTATATCTATATCTATATCTATATCTATATCTATATCTATATCTATATCAATGCCTATAACTCCTTCAGCTGCTGATCCAGACTCAACAGTGCATCTGCATTAGATAATTCTGGGAAGGCTTTCTAAATACCAAGTAACTGATGTTTAAAATTAGTTGTCACTAAATTTGTCAGTTGGAAGAATAGTTAATATAAGCCTACTAATTGTATGTTGGTTTCTTTTTTCTCAGATGAACAGTAAAGATGTCCAGGATTACTCTGAATGAATTATTGTTGTGAACCCAGTGCTCAACAGAATTGTCAAGAATAAATGAGCGTTCTGATGTTCCTGAGGAGACAGCTCATCTGATTTTCCTCCTACATCTTGAGACAGACACTCTTTCCCTGTCTATTCCACTGATTCCTCTTGCTCTGGTTGTTACAATTGCACGTGAACAGCACCTATAGCCAGGCTTTTGTTGTGCTTTTTTGATGCGCCTGCCTTTTTCATTAGACTGTGTCTCTGAGAACAAAGACTATTTTTCCTTACTCTTTGCAGATTCTACACCTGAGATACTACTTGAAATATAGTTGGCATCACTGAAGGTTTTTGATTCAGTTAATATTTTGTAATCCCTCTGTGACAAAACATTCCCCTTCTAATCTGGTGCTAGTAGAGTACATCCTGTCTAAGCACCACGTGTGTGGCTTTTGTCTATCATATGTTTCACAAACATTTCAAGACAGTTGTAAGATATTCAAAGACAAGAATTATTGCTCATATTTCTATGTCATACTATACAGTGCCCTGCACACTATCAAGATTATGCCATCAATTAGGGCAATGTTTTATAGAATCACTCCATGTAACAACTTTAAAGTTTTTGTACTGTTGTTAATTTGCTTAAAATTTTATTCAAAAATCCTTTGCTATACAGGTAACTAAAAGTAAATACAATGAACACAGATAATATTGTGAGTTTTTATAAAGTAAATTTTAAAATGATAATGCAAATAATACATTAAATTTTTGCAATGACCTAAACCACTTATTGCACATCATCTTAACATCTCTTTGAAGAAAAATTGTTTTAGTTACTTTATAGATTAAATATACTGTATTATTTGACATCAGAGCCAAGTAAGACTGCAGTATAAGTCGTTTACAAACTAAATTATGCCAGTTAGCTTGCCTCTTTCACTGTTTCAGTTGGCCATATTTTTTATCCTTTTCTCAGCACACACAACTAGCTTCTTATCCCATCTAGTTTCTAGAGGGATGAGAGGGGTAAATTGTCACTTAGAACCATTTGAGAAAAAGAGTGCTGTAAGTGAGGGGAACAAATGAAGGATTTAAAAAGAAAGAGATTAGATCAGCTGCTTCCAGGAGAAAATTTTTGAGAGAACAATGTTTACGGGAAATTTCATAGGTTGCTATGGGGTCTGTGATGTCAGTACTTTCCCCCAGCTTCTTACAAAGGTTTCTGAAGTGGCTTTAACATGATAATTTCTATTTCCTTTAACACTGTAACACAGATAATTCCACTTTAGTATTACACTCTTCCTCATGGTACCAGTAAAATGTATTGATTGTGTTCCCAAATCTTAGAGAATTTGAAATAAAAACACATCTTTTTGGCTTTGTTTTTTAGGTGTCATATTGTAGTGTGGTAAACATTTTTTGAAAAAACATTCTGATTTTTTTAGAGAAGTGCACTGAAAAATTTACACATGATATGCTACTGCTATTTGCTTCAACATCACCTGAAGGTGGGGTAGATGAGTGCATAGATGAAACAAGATTGGCTCTGAATTGATAATTGTTGAAGCTGTGTGAAGGATGTTTGAGAATTCATTATACTGTTTTCTATACTTTTGTATAGGTTTGAAATTTTCCATAATAAAGTTTGAAGAAAAGTATTTTTCAGAATTTATTTGTAGGCTACTTTTTCCCCTGGGGAATCCAGGTCAGAAGGGAAATGCACAACCCAGAAAGACAGGCTCATTCCTTCCTTCCCTAAACACCTAACTTTTGTCCTGAGTGAAAATTGTTGGAAGGTTGCTCCTCCTATAGTGTGAATTTTTTCTTGGGAACTGCCCCTAGTTACATATACAAAGACTTTTAGTGTCAATAGTGCCATTCTTGACCAGCAAACTTGAAAATCTGGTGTTGGAAGTAAGTTTAGGTTCCAAATTGGACAATACTCATAATACAATTTTATCTCCTTTTTAAAAAGATGCCAACGTTTTGAGATTACAAAATTAATTCATCTTAGAAAATTTGGGAAATTTAAATGAATAAAAAATTATGCATGATCCTTCTACACAGAGATAACTAAGATGGTAATTTTCAGCCTTTTTTCTTTGAAATCTAAATATATGTAATTCAAACAAGTGTAGAACAGGTGAGTTTCATCCACCAGAATATTTCCCCAAAATTTATGACCCTTTTACCATTAATTGCACACAATACAGGCACCTTGAGATTCCTTAAAATTGTTTAGGCTAGTGCTCAGGGCCATTATGGAATTTGGACTGCTACTGCACTGCACAAACACAGGAAGCATAGTAGAAACTTTGGATATGAAATTTAGATTGAGCTCTGTTTACCAAATACAGGTCCAAGATAGATTAGGCCTGTCTTGTTTTGTTCTAATTCTCCACAGAGTGCTCACCAGGCACTGAGACTGAGGGTATGGCCTCAAATCAGAGGGAATACTCCCTTAATAATATAGTTATGACACTGACTAAAGGTACGTTTGTTGTAACTTTGCCTTTAATACGTCTTCTGGATCCCTCATACAGTTGCTGCTTGTCAGGGCAGTGGTTTCTGATGGATAAACAAGGACACCACCAGTCTAGATTCACAGAAGGGAATCCTGCTCTCTCCCTTCTACCTTTTTACCCCACAATGTTCCCTCATCCTTCTCTAATTTCCTACAGCACACAAGAGACCAAGCCTTAACTTTTAATAAGATTGTGTTGAAGATGAGCAGATTATGTGAGGGAAACAATACAAGGAACATAATTTACAACTACTGTACAGTATATGATCAGACCCTTCCTAGCAGACTTTTTCTCTAATGTAGGTTGACTCCAAATGGTTTAGAAAAGTCCCTTTACCTCCCAATACCCATCACTGCCAAAAACAGTAAAAGTTCAAATCATGGACATGGTGATTCTCAAGCACATGAAGATGGGAAAGCTGTTCTCTCAGTCTCCACATAGAACTTAAACTATCCCACATTTATCTTCTCAGAAGTCAAGAATGTGAACCAGAAGTCAGTGAAATAAATCAATGGGCTAGAATGGTGGGTTAGGAATGAGAATCCAGTTTTTTCTTACTCCAAAGCTCATACTGTTTGAAGGGTGAAGATGAAAAGGAGCAAGAAGATTGACCATATATTGAGCTCAGTGCTGCTCTTCTTTCTGGACTGAAAAACATGGTGAAGAAGACTGATTAAATACTGTGCCCTCTAAATTTACACAGCAATGTAAAGTGGCTTGCTAATATCCCTAAGGGTGTGGACTTCTTTAGGGATAGTGCTGAGGGGATAAGCAGCTCAGGGGAAGGATTGTATTTTCTACTTAAACCTCTGTTCTTGAGCGCTATAAAACAGGCTATCAAATCATTTTTAGCAAGTGCTCCAGCTATGGCATCACGCTCCCTAGTGGATATTTTAGGAATTAGCTCATTTTCAAAGTTTTTAAATTTTTATATTAACATGTAATTGTACATATTAATGGGGCATAATATGATGTTTCAACACATGCATTCGCTTCATACTGATAGAATGCATGTAATTGGCATTTGCCTCATAGATTACTTTATTCTTAAAGTCAAATAGGGGTAATAGGAAAGAGTCCAGTAGTCCCAATTCAGATGAGAAAATGAGTCTCAGCAAGGCTAAATTATTTTACTTAATGCATTTTAGTTAAGTCACTCTTACAATAAGAAAGAGAACTGGGATTACCTACCATGTATGTAAAATGTTTCCATTCTTCTAGAAAACAACAAAATTTAACTGCTCTTGCCACAAAAATTTTCAAAATGGGTCACTATGTGAAACAATGGATATGTTAATTTCCTTTTCAATAGTAACATTTTACTGTCTATGTATATGATAACATCACATTTTAGACCTTAAATATAGACAGTAAATTTTATTTTTAAAAATACTGATTTATTTGAAGTAAAGAAACCTTTCTGAGGAACACTGCTGCCCACAGCTATTTACAATTTACCTTTTTCTAATCTGCATTAAATCTTAGTACAATTGATATATGAAGAGAAAGCTTCTATCATCTTTCAATCAATAAAATTTTGGGATTTGTGTGTGTGTGGGGGTGCTGGCAATGGAACCCATGGCTTTTATACCTTTGCTCTGAGCTACATCCCCAGCCTTAGTTAATTTTTAAAAATTTTAAACTGGTATCACTAAGTCTGTAAATTGCCCAGGCTGGGCTTGAATTTATGATCTTCCTGCCTCAGCTTCCCACAGTGCTGGGATTATAGGCATGCACTACCACACCTGGGTCTTATGAAAAAATAAAACAAAATTTCATAACAATAAGAGAGTAACAGTATTGAATACAGCGTGTCATTATATTCAAAGTTGTCAAGAGTATAAGACATAGACCAAAAAGAGTCTTACAAAGAAGAAACACATAATAGCACAAAACATTTTTTTCAATGAATTAAAATAAACTAGTAGTATAAGTGAAACATTTGGATATATATTTTAGTTTTTTAAGATAATAAGGATTCATTTAGCCCTGCCAGCTTATAGCAGGTGAAAACTAATCTAATTTGATAAAGGGAAGACAATATGGTTTTCAGAGGAAATACCAGTAATTTGGCACCTGAAAGACGGATAGAATTTAGCAAAAAGATACTCCAGAGAGGAAAGAATATGGTTGAAATTTGGGGAGCCAGAATAAGGCCCAGGGTTCAATACCTACTACTGTGAAAGAGGAGGAAGAAGGGGAGAAAAAGAAAAGGAAGAAGGAATCTTCTAGAAATGAAGTTGGTAAGAAAAAATATAATGTCTGATATGTGTTGTTCAGGGACTTAAGGAATAGAGACATGCTACATTAATTTAAAAAGTGCAAAATTATTTGAACAAGAGCTAAGAGGAGACTGGTAATTTTCTAAGTGAGAAATGATGGTGACTTGAACTAGGGTGCTGACTATTCTTAGAAGTAGATATATTTAAGAAGTATGTAGAGTGTAATGGGGCATGTTGATTAACTGGATGTGGAAGATGAGAGAAACAGAGGTGTAACTGATATATTTGATGATAGCTCACTGGAGCAACTGAGTTGAAGCCATTTTCTTAGATGGAATCTATTAGAGGGAAAACATTGGTTACACAGGTGTGCGAAGAACATGAGACTGGTTTCATAAATGTTAGTTTCTGGTACCCAAGGGACATTAAATTAAGGATGTCCAAAGATACACTGACATGTAACCTCAGAAAGAAGAATGAGCTGGAGATGTAGATTTTGTAATTATGCATGGATGGTCAGTAGGTGAAGAGGTAGATATATACAAGGTCATCCAGGAGAGAGTGTAGACAGAGGTTAGTGATGAGTTCTGTGAGCAGTGTCAACATTTTAGGACTTCCAGCGAATCTTTCTGGACTAACTCTCTAAAGAAATACCACTGTTTGGTGACAACTATATGTAATACCCCCTGCCTCTCATCTTTAGAAATTGGCAGAAGAGTATATAGGTAATTAAAAAAACAGTTGTCTGAGAAAATCTATTAAATATTGTCAGAAATAGTGGGAATCTCTGGCATTTGAGGTATAAGCTTTTCTATCTCTGTGAGCTCCATATGACAAGATCTATTCTGAACTACATATAGATGTGACTAAAAAACTCTGAGCCTCATATTCTCTCAGTTCCTAGGCCATAGTTTCACTCCAGGAAGAGAAGGACACTAGTGTCTCTCATTTCCCTATGGCCCTGTATTGCAGAACTGCTACTCAAGGCAAGTCGGGGCTAGAGGATTAACTCCCATTTATAAGGTAAGAGCTCAGCCTCACATGTGACAAACCAAGAATAGTGGGATCTTAATTTTTTTAGTCCTAGCAATTTTTTATTAAAATCTTTAAATGAAGATAAGCTGAAATAACCAAAGACTACCATCTCCCCTTAATACTCACTAGTAGGAAAGAAATGGCCTTGCTGTACACGCCACAGTTCAGATACTTGTCCCAAGTGGAAAGGGAGTTCATAAGGACTAAACACAGCAACTATGCCTGAAAGGACTTAGTTTACTTGGAACAGAACCTGGAGAAGTTTGTGTGTAATGGTATTGTTGATCACAATGGGGGTCTTTGTGTGTGTGTGTATGTGTGTGTTACTAGGGATTGAACTCATGGACCTTCACACTGCACACACATTTACAGCCCTTTTTGAATTTTTAAAATTTTGAGACGATTTTGCTAAATTGCTAATTTGACTAGTTTGGCCTTGAACTTGCAATTTTTCTGCCTCATTCGCTCAAAATGCTGGATTATAGGTACATACCACCATGCCTTGCAACAATAGGGATCTTAACAGGAAGAAAATGAGAAGAGGCTCCTAACTCTATACCAGTAGTAGCAATACAGAAACAATATAAAGTGACTAGACTAACAGTCACATAAAGACTATTTCACTCAACAATATCAAAATGTACATTCTTCAAGTACCTGGAAACTTCTCCAAAATATACCATATGGTAGGTCATAAAAATGTATCAATAGATTTATTGAAGGTATACAAATTATATTCTCTAAACAAATGGAATGAAATTAGAAATTGATGACTGAAAAAATGTGGGAAACTGACAAATACAGAGAAATTAAACAGCACATTCCTAAATAATCTTTTTTATTTAAAGAAAAAACAGAAAAAGAATAGAAATAATACATAATTTCAAAAAAGTAAACAGTAAGAAATCACTATTTAATAAATTACATATTGTCCTCTTAGAAATAGTTGTTCAAATTACAAAAGTGAAGCATACAAAGTGGACATTTAAACAGCAAGCTGGAAAACAATTCTGTTCAACTACCTAACAAAAACTTAGGCATATGGTTATCTATCCTACACACTTAAACACACATGCAGGAATAAAACAGTAATGCCTGGGTTCACGAATGGTTCTGTTTTTTAATAACTTGGTTTGTAAATAGAAGTGTTTGGCAAAATTTTGCTTCCATTCACCACTCCACACCAGGTGATGAACACAACCTGAGCCATATTCGCCACATGAAAATGAACACAACTATCTTCCTCAGAATTGTTCATGAACTGAGGTACCACTTTATTAATAGTGTTCCTATCTTTGTAGAATTTACAATCAAAAAGAGACTGACAATATATAAACACTCCCATGAAAAAATATTTCAAATTATAATAGTGTTGTACATAAAAATATTATGTGTTGTCATAGGAACATAATCCAACAAGGTGTGAATTTGCTATGGGAGACTTAATTTAGACTGATGAACCCATAGAGTTTGGCCCAAAGAAGTGAGAGTCAAGATGAAACATAAAGGTTAAGTAGTTTATAGGTAAAGATATGGGGAAGGAGCCAGGCATGGTACAGTAAGCCTGTGATCCAAGCACTGAAGTAAGGCAGAGACAGGAGGATAGCAAGTTAGAGCTCTGCCAGAGCAATTCATCAACACACTGTTTCAATTTTTTTCATTTTTTTCATTTTTAAAATTTTACTTAAAGAGAACAAAACAAAAAAGGGTAGCAACAATACAGAATCCAAAAGAAAAAAAGAAAAGAACAAAAAAACACTAAGAAATCACAACTTGATAAATTACATACTGTCATCATGGAAATAGTTGTTCAAGTTACAAAATTAAAGCATACAAAGTAGACATTCAAACAGTGAGACTGTTAACAGTTCTACTCAATGATCTAACAAAAACAGTAATATGGTCATCTATCTGACACACTTACATACATGCAGTTATATCTTTTAGAGCACTTCCTTTTCCTCTTTTTTATAGTAGCAATTACACATTTTGGATTTTATTACTGCTACATTTCTTATTACTTTTTACACTAGAGATACAATGTGACATTTATAAATATGATTCTTATTTATTTCTAATGAGGAAGTGACAAGTGTCAAGTTGTCTCCGTTTACATACGAGGGCCTCAAGATCATCTTTCTTCATACCTGAGTAATATTCTATTGTATAACAATACCACATCTTTTTCATACACTCTGCAGTTGATGGGCATCTTGGTTGTTTCCAAGATTTAGGTATTACAAATTATGCTCCTATGGGTGCAAATATATCACTGTGATATTACCTTTTCAGTTTTTCTGGGAAAATACACAGGAGGGAATAGCTGGGTTGAATGGAGCTTCCAATCCTAGTCTTCTGAGAATTCTCCATACTGATTTCCATATTGTCTACACCAGTATACACTCCCACCAACAGTGGAGCAGTGTTCCTTTTTCCCCGCAGCCTCACCAACATTTGTTATCAGTTGTTTTCTTGATGGCAGCTATTCTTTCCAGATTGAGATGAACTCTCAATGTTGGTTTAATTTGCATTTCTCGAATGACCAGTGATGGTGAACATTTCTTCACGTATTTACTTACCATTTTTATATCACTAAGAACTGTGTTCATCTCAGATGCCCATTTTTGGAGAGGGTCTTTGAATTTGGGGGGGGCTTGATGTTTTTCAATTCTTTATATGTTCTTGATATAAGTCCTTTGTCTGAGGGGTTGCTAGCTAAAACTCTTTCCCATTCTGTGGTTTTTCTTTTCACTCTGTTGGTGATTTCTTTTGAAGTGCATAAACTTTTCAATAATATGAGATGCCAGTTGTTGATTCTCTGAAGAGTTTCTCATGCAGTTTGTGTTTTGTTCATGAATTCTCTGCCTACCCCTATGTCTCCAAGACTTTTACCTACCCTATCTTCCAGTAGATTTAGTGTTTCTTTTTAATGTTTAGGTCTTTGATCCATTTGGACTTTAGTTTTGTGCGTGGTGATAGGCATGAATCTAGTTTCAGTCTTCTGCATGTAGAGAGCCAATTTTTCCAACACCATTTATTAAAGAGGCTATCTTTCTTCCAGGGAACATGTTTAGCCCCTTTGTCAATTATCAGGTGGCTGAGTGTCTTTGTACTTATACTTGCATCTTCTAATCTGTTCCACTGATCCTCAGGTCTATTTCTTTACCAGTACCATGCTGATTTTATCACTGTTGCTTTGTAGTACAGTTTCAAGTCAGGAATTGAGATGACTCCTGCCTTGCCTTTATTGCTCAGAATTGCCTTTAATATTCTAGGTTTCTTTTGTTTCCAAATGAATTTTAGGAGTGTTTTCTCTAGATCTGTGAGGTATGTCAGTGGTATATTTATTGTGATTGCATTAAATCTGTATAACAGTTTTAGGAGTATGGGCATTTTCACAATGTTGGTTCTTCCTAGCCAAGAGCAAGGAATATCCTTCCATTTTCTAGTATCCTCTTCTTCTTCTTCTTTTTTTTTTTGGTACCAGGGATCGAACTCATGACCTCACACTTGCCAGGCAGGCGCTTAAGCCACTGAGCTAAATCACCGGCCCTCTAATATCCTC
>PVJX010043575.1:0-13613 GCA_004027295.1 Dolichotis patagonum
AGCACCGCTAACCTCCACTGATAATTGTGGGTGAATTTACAATATTATTAAATGCATGTGGGGGAAAATGTGACTTAGGCTGAACTACATTTATCATATTCTCTCTCACATACTTATTAGGTAAGCATGAGACCAGCAAATTTTCAGGACTTGCAGTCTGAGCTTTGCTGTTGTGTAAAAGATTATTTAATTTTAATGTGAAGGCCTTCCTTTAAGAAATATTAGCTTTGGTTCCTACTAATTATTTCCCCCTTTTAATTATGTGCTCTGCATACTTTCATGATTTACAGTGTTCTGAAATCTTGCTAATTTGGGCCTTTATTTTTTTTATTCTTAACTGAAATACAGTTGTGCAAGACTGGGAGTAGGACAGGACAATACTGCAAAGCTCAGATCCTGACAATGACCTCACTTTATTGTAGATTTCTTTGATGAAACTACAACTTTTCATTTGCATCTCCGACACTCACACACACATACGCTGTTTCGTGTACTACCTTGCTGCTGGGACAAAACCCAACACCACACAAGTTAGAGAAGAAAAGATTTATTTTAACTCACAGTTTTAGAGAGCTTAGTGTCCTGACTTTAAGGCAGAGTGATAAAGCAGATAAAAAACACTGTGGCACTGCAGAAAGAAAGAAGCAGAATCTTTATTCTTCTTTTCCTTTTTTTTCAATCCGTGATGCAAGTTACTGCTTGGTGTCACTCAGGCTCAAGATGGATCTTTTCTCTTCAGGAAATCTGTCATTCACATTTAAAACTATGCTATCCAGTCTGTGGGCAAATCCAGTGTCATGAACCCTTGATACAATACCACACATCCAAAATCCAGTCACTATCCAAAGTCCCATCAGCGAGCACATAAGGCTTTGGGGGACACCTAGATATAAGCCATAACACACACACACACACACACACACACTTTTCCCATTTCTGTGAGATATTTGACCTTTTAAATTCTCTAGTTGAGTTGTGAACAGATGATTACCAGTCCAACCTAATATGTCATCTTTTTAGGAAAAAATGATATTATAGAATTGTCTTTCATTTCAAAAAGAAGCCTCATATCTTGATAAATCTCTTTAGTCAATATGAATATTTAAAACCCAGGAAAATTTCTTTGCTGCTAGGTCTTCACATAAGTGGCAATGACATGGATTTTAAAGTTCTCTACAAATTTAAAATTCCACAAAATGATTTAGAATGCTCTTATTGAAGCAAGAATAGACATTTATGTAGCACGGTAGACATTATGTCAGGACATGGAGGAAATCCAAAGGACTGAATGTGAGATATATAACAAATATTCATTCTTGTTATGTGGACCTCTTCAATGTTTCTTCCTAGCATTTAAATTATGAAGGCACTATGTTTTCCTAAAACCAAGGAGTAGACTATTAGAGTTTTAGGCCATATATTTCTTTTTGATAAGGTCAGGATTGCAATTTTTCCCATGTTGAAGACCCTATGAATATTATTTGCCATTTTATTTAGTCATTATTTTAAAAATTTAAAAAAACTTTTTATTATTACATGTTTGTAGTACATAATTATTATATATTTTTAATATTATATCACTTGGTACAAACATGTAACATTTTTGCCACTTTCCCAAAGTGACAGTGAAAAAATGTGGATTTGGATTTGGAGTTAAAGCACTTATTAATTATGCTAAATAGCCCACATATGGGTCATAATTTTAAAAACGAATACTATTAACTTTTATGTATTTTGGAAATGCTAGAACTAGAATGCTATTTATCTGGCCAATCAAATAAACATAGAGCTTCAACAGTATTCTCCCTAGGTTCTATGCTTCATATTTGGCTGACATCACTATTCCATCTTTAATGGCTAGAAATAATACACACTCAATAAATATAAATTGAATAAATGAAATGTTTTGATAAGGTAAGGATTTTATCATTTCCATACTTTATTCTCAGAAGAGTTTTTCAACATAGAGGTATTTATTGTGTTTCAAGTTTATAGTGCTAATTTTTCTTGGTTCTCTAGGGTATAAGTAATTCAAAGTCTTTCAACAAAATTACTTTTTAGTTATTTAAGCTTAATATGTAAAATTGGTAAAGAAAAACCAAATTATCTTTATAATCACAAAGGAGTGATTATAAAGCATAAGAAAATCAAATTATTTTACTATAATTTTATATTTGATATACAAATTTTTGTAGTGAATATCCTCTTTTATTGTCCTATAATTTCCATTATCAATTCATAGTTTATAAGTAGCACTGTTTTGTTGATGTGGTTTTTGCTGGAATAAACAAATTATATAGTTTATGAAGAATATCTGAACACCCAAAGAATGTTTGATAAATAATCCCATTTGATTTGATGTTAGTATGTAGCAATGCTTGAATACAGAAGGATATTTTCAAAAATATAATGCGTGTTTCAAAACACTGTTAGCTTACATCTGGAAAAAGAAAAAAAAACCCTGACAAAGATGATTTAAAATGTTTTTCAGGAAATTTAGGGCCTCTATTTCCATGAACGTATAGAGCTTAAGTTTTTGCAGTGTTTTGAAAGATTCCATAATCCTGTTAATGTAATCAATTTATACTATTCAATGTGATACTGCTGGTAAACTTCATTGAACTAGAAGCTCTTTGATTAAAAGATCAGACAGAAATTTCAAATGGTTTTGAGAAATCTATTTGGCTTGCTTGTGGAGATGTAGTAGAAGGTATTATTTTATTTATTCATTTTTATTACTGTATGTTTGCAGTACATGAAGTTTACATTCCTTTCTGTCAATAGGTGCATGTACATGCATAGTTAGGTTTCTTTCTTTAATTTTTAACTCCCTTCCCCTTCCTACCACCTCCTACTCTCTTCTTCTAAATCCTCTTTTCCCATTTTTATTCTGGTCAATGTTACTAATCTTAGCTCATGCTCATGGTATATAATATTTACATCCACTGACATTAGACTCCTGTACACAGCATGGGTTATTTATTTTAAAAATGAGGAAATTGAGTCATGGTCAGAGAAAAGTTCCCTTATGTATTTAATTTCCCCCCTTCTTTCTGCTTTGGTGTACCTCTGCCCCAGTCTGAAACTTTAGAGAACTTGTACCCATTCCTTGGCTCCATCTGGGAAGAAGAAATAAACTGGAAATTGGTGGACTAGAGCAAGTCTTTCTTTATTATACAGTATAAATTAGTTATTATACTGTATTATTATAGTGTATTATTACATTATAATTAGTTATCTAAGAAATGCTCGGTGAAGTTTTTTCCAATTATTATTATTAGATTATAAATGAAATATTTGTCTTTCCAACTTACTGACATGGAGACTTTTATTTTTATGCAAAAGCAATATTATTTGGAGACAAACTACATAGTCATCTTTTACAGGTTTTATTAACAAAATACTTTTGTTCAAGGAATCAACACTGTGTTCAAACCAAAGCCCATCTTAAAGATATCCTGTCAGGAATTGTGGTACCAAAATAAAACCTTTCTTAGTCAAGAACAAGATAAGACAAAAGCTGTAAACCTCATTATTCATGTGAAATTTACCTCAAAAATGTAAAATATTTCCTTAAAGTATGTATCGAATTCTAATGTTTTCTGAATTTCCCTTTTCCAGTAGCAGATATAACTAACTGATTTTAATAAAGGGTAAGACTTGGGAAAACTAATAGAGTCTTTAAAAGCAAGCCATCCCTGGTACCTAAATCTGCAATTGATTATATAACTATGGTGCAGACTTTAAACTTCTGCGGTACTTTAATCACTGTGCAGCATGATTAAAATGGTATAATGTGCCTTGCTTATCAAAGCAAGAGAGACTGGGAAAAGCATAGAGGCATCTTTGGCCATACAAAAAAAGAATAAAAAAAGAAATAGTTTAGTTGTTATGAAACAACAGTCACAAGCACTACAAATCTGCATTTAGTTCTTTTATTCACATAAGTATTATTTCATTTAACTTAAATGTTATAACATTATGTGTTCTAAAATCAGCTGTAGATAATAAGCAATGTTTGTCATTTTACATTATGGATCAAAATCACAGAAGAAAACCACAGAAGGACATATTGGGAATCAACATTTTATTTTAAGACTGAGTCATTCCTTGAAAATGGTAGAATATTACATCTTCTTGGTCATTTGTTCACTCTTTTCTGATCTAAGAGGTGCATAAACATACATAGCCAAAACTGAACACATTATCTTTATTTGCAAACTGAGGTTTTACTCATGATAATAACTCTTTACAAATCTATTTTCAAAATTAATAATCTTGAAATCATCCAACATTTCATGTCTGTTCTTGACATCTTTCAATGACCATGTATATACAATTTTATCCCCTCAGCATCTCACACATTCGTTTGTAAGTATCTTCTTGGTAAAAACAATGATCAGCTATCTTTTGTCTGAACAAGTATCAAAAACCATTAAATTACTGTTCAAATTACACATTTAATATAAATGGCCCTTAAATTACATCTCCATTTTTCTTCCTTTTCGTTTTGTATTGCCTTAAGAGTAAACTAACCTATTTTATGAAGCTCTAAATTATGGGGAGAGATCCTTTCTCATCAGAATTGCCAAAACTAAAACTTTTTCCCCTAAATAAGAGATAGAGATAGCCTATGGGTGGCACTATTTAAGAGAGTCCTGTAATTAGTGTCTTTGTGAGTAACACAATCATATCTGTGAGAACCTGTGGGCACAGACTTCAAGGAGAAGTCCTACCACATACAAATTGGCAGGACCAGGAAGGTTTTAAAGAATGCACTTCCATAATTAACATAAAAATGAAAGAGTACAATAGCATCATGTATCACTTTTATTAGATCTGAATTCCAAGTTCAGAAGCATAAAATGCTGCTGGGACAAGGTGTCCTTAACTTCTTTCAATTTTGTGGGGTAACTGCTGAAATCCCGGTGGAGGTCATTTTTTCATAATACCTGCCTTGTAACACCTGGTGGATGTTGGATCAGGATTCTAGCAGTGCTACAGCTTTTTTCTCAGCCCTTTAGACTGTCATGCTTTGCTTTGGGTTCGTAGATCATTTTTCTGCTTGCCTTTAATATTGTTTATTCACAATTCAAGAATCAATTTCTAAAATCAGTTCACAATGACCTCAGTTAGGTCTTGCTTGATTGACAGCTTCCTCCCTCAAACAAAATGGTCTTTCAACCCCAAAAAGCCCCACAGAATGTGTTTTAAGATATAGTGTGAAATATATCAATTGATTTGATTTCTGTCTGTCAACACTCTTATCTGGGTAATTTAACATAAGAATGGTCACTATTATAAATTTTTCTCCATAATTACAATTTTTATTACAAAAGCTTAAGGAGAAAGAACCCATTGCAGGAACCTAATGTTTTACATGTCAACAAGTAATTCAAACTGATGGGTTGCATATATTTTTTGTCTTAATAAAAATTTTCATTTAGAAGAAGAGTGATTTTACAAAAGAAATAGTAAGGGTAGTATGCCAAATTTTAACTCTTCACCAAGTTTATTAATTAACTAGTGTTTTTAGCTTTTAGAAGTTAGATGTATGTTGTTTGAAATGAAGCAATTACAATATTAATTATTCATTATTTACTCACATCAGCACTGTGACAGTAACAAAATATGAATAAAAATTTTCTCTGACCTATAGTAAATCATTATTTTTGACCTACTGCATTTAAAAGGTGACTACATATATATTACATCATCATAGATAAAATATTAAAATCACATCATTTTATTTCACTAATTTATTTACACCAGCTGTCTTGTTGAAAGTGGTTGAAAGGAGTCTATAGATGAAGCTTATAATCATAAAACCAAATGGTTTTCTTTCTCCAAGAAGTATATAAAAATATTATGACCATTTTTCAAAGAAGGACACATTTAAAATTAACTCAAAATCATATGCCTGCTTTAGGTACTTACCATTGTATAACAAACAATTTCAAAATGTAAGCCATGAAACAGTGCCCTTTTATCTTACAGGCTGCGTGAGCCAGGAGTAAGCATGGCCTTTCTAGGTCTTCCATTACTAAAACTTTTATAAGGCACAATCATCAGACCAACAAGGTAAAATTTAATATGGAGAAACAATTGGGACAACATAACATCCAAACTAAAATTAGTGATAATCAGTACTACTTTTTGAGAGATGTTGACCAGAGATCACTTACAGATTCCTGCTACATGAGCTATTGTGGAAGGTACTTCTCATCACGGTGCCTTGTTTTAGCAAAAGAAGCAGGCAAAAGAGAGAGAGAGAGAGAGAGAGAGAGAGAGAGAGAGAGGATGCATCAGTCTAAGGTATATCAAAATCGTTTAGAACTTAATACTGGAAGAGATATTTCAATTTTGTTGTTACATTGTCTTACTAGGAATCAGGTTTCTAGGACATTCCAGGAAAAAATGGAGGGTGTTTCTAGGACATTCCAGGAAAAAAATGGAGGGTGTTACACAAGGTATGAATACACAGCCTTTTTAGGGGGCTGGGATAGGGTACCAGGAATCAAACTCAAACCTTGTGCTTGTCTGGCACGCAATCACACTGCTGAGCTATATTTTCCACCCCATACATAGTCTTTGCTTTTTTTTTTTTAATTTTGAGATAGTAACTCACTGAGTTACTCAGAGTAGACTGGACTTTGTGATTATCCTTCCTCGGCCTCCCACAGTGCTGGGATTACAGACCTCTATCACCATGCCTGGCTTCTAGAAATTCCTGAATATTAAAAATATTTCTGTTTAGAAGAATGTATTCAAAGTTGACTATGAAATATATATTCTCTGAATAGTGTATCAAAGAATGCTGAGTTTTAAGAAATTAAAGTCTTATGTAAAGTTTAAATTATAATTTTTTATGTTATTAAATATGTGGGCATATGGAGAGAGGGAAACAGGTAAAGGGAAATGAAGGGAGAGGGTGAAAGGGACAGAAATAGAGGATTCAAAACAGGATGAATAAAGATGCTGGAAAATCAGTATATGAATAGCTTATTGGGCATCTTGAGGGAAGAATGCTAGTTACAACTTTACATTTACTTACCATTGCTTCTGAAGGGAAATCTGGCTTAACAAGTTATTTCAATACCACTTGGTTCTAAAGTCACTCAATTCAATCAAATGTCATAATGTTTGTGAAAGCTTTTCTTTTCAAAATTGGAATATATGCCTATGTAAGAGTTCATGATAATGCATACAGTGAAAATGTCACTGCTAAACCATTTTTACTAGTAAGTTATTGTGTAGGTGTAGTGGGATGTTATTAAGGTTTACCAAATATCTGTTACTGCTGATATCTATAATAAAATTGCCTCGCTTGTTGAAAAAGCCTAATTCTAAAGCTCTGGTATTTTCTTTCATGTCTTAACTGAACAAAAAAGGAGTGAAATATTAACCTTCTCAGATTCATTATCATAAAGGTCTCTATGAAGTCTCACTAATAGCATGTCAGTTTTGATTTCTACCTTGCTACCTCAATTTTTAAGGCCTATGCAGTTTTCTGCTTTTTCACATTTTTTCCTGGTTGATATTAATTTAGTTAATTTTATTGTACTGGAGATGGTAATCAGGAAGAAGACATGTGGACCACAATTTGAGAATTAGGACAAACACAAAGAAATAACATCATCTGCCTGGGTGAGGTCAGTTTTCCGGCTTCAATTCTTTCCTATAAAAATCGTCATGTTAGGGGTTGTTGTTGGCCAACATCTTTCCACCTCTATTTTGTCACATTTTTGGAAGAAATTCTTAGTTTCCTTCATTCATGGTAACTCTAGAATTCAATATTTAAATTCTTGATTTCATCTTTTCCCTCTTTTTCCAGAAAATGAGTTGATATCCTATAATTCTGAACTAAGAGCAAACAAAAAAGGGAAAAAAAAATAAACTTTTTTTCTTTATATACTGAAGTATTATTTAATGATTTTCTTAGTTCATTCCAAATTATATTCAAGTTTTTAACGATCAGGTCAGTAGAGAATACAAAGATCCATAAATAAGAAGATACAATCACCATTGTCAATAAAACATAAAGGTTTTTTTTTTTTAGGAAAATGGGGTGTACATGAAAGTTATTTGCTCAGAGAATATAACTGATGTTTCCACTAAAGAAGAGCAAAAGTAAAAAAATTTTATTTTATTCTCACAACTGTAGGTAGTTTATACATTGCTCTTTCTACCATCTGAATCAGGAATTTTTGTTCTTTTTACTGTTGGAGAAGAAGAAGGTGCATAGAAACACAAAAATGGATTTCTGCTGTACTGCCAGACATTACAGGCAAAATGTTACACTGGGGTGTATTTCCGTATGTGCTAACATGAAAGAACATTTCGGATCCCACCGTGTGGAAAGACTGTATGTGAAGACCTCCAATACGTCGTCTGTTCTCAAGCCTCTGTACATCCTACCTTCATAAGGAATTGAGGATTTACATGAGTTTGGAGCAGCCTGCAAACAAAACCTCTGAACATGTCCTTGATAAATAATATATAACAGAGGATTACCAGGATGTGGTGGTATGCTTTTGCAGAAAGTTGGTTCTCTGCAAATGACAGATGGATGAGAACAGACTCAGTGCATTTTCATTGTAAAAATTAAGTTTTAGTCTGGTTAAGTGGTGTAATGGATGTGTGTACTGAACAAAACACCTCTAAAATAAAATGAGAAGACTACTCCTTAATCATTTTATTCTTTCTCCTCTCCATTTGACAGTTTCTTCCAAATACGTTGTTGCCATGTGAAGTCTACATGTATTTTAGGATTTAATGAAGACATTTCTCATTAGTGTCTCAAAAAATCATTAAAGACTGAAATGCAGTAGTATAAGTATATTTTTTAGTTGAATTTACTAATAATTTTATGTGAATAAGAATTTCTTAATTTAAGGATACACAATATTCAGACATTGATATTGAGACAATGCAATAAGCAGATGGATGAATATAAACAAGTGAATATTATTATTGCATTTTTAAAATGGATGAGATTTTTCTGGTTACTGCCATGTGAGCTTATTTCATAAGACAAAGTAAAATTGGGAAAGAAAATAATATATTCAGACCTACACATCTAGAGGTTTTTTTCTATTCTGTTTTAGTGCCAACATAAACGAAATTTTGCTTCTAGATTTTTAATCTTTAGTGACTAATAAAACTTCCTATAATAGAAATTTTTATATGCTTTCTTATTTAATTCATTTAAGAATAGTTTTAATTTTATAGCTTAAAATAATTTATTTTCAAAATAAATGAGGCTAACCAATTACATGGAAAGTTATTAATATTTTTAAGTAAAAGCAAAAATTCAGCAAGTTTTCACATTATTCCATACTATGATCAAATACTTAAGTGACCTTTGAATGCTCTCATATGTGGTGCTCATTAGCTCAGGTATCTGGTTAAACAAAATCCTTTGAAATTGGACTTAGCACCTTTTATCTGATAAAGAAAATATCTGTGAAGCAAACTCATGCTAACAAAGAGGTACTTACAACTACACTTTTGTTAATGGAGTTGGCTAGTTACATGTGTAGAATAAGAAATGGCAGGAAAGTGAAGCCAGTGTGGAGAAGAGGCTCACAAAACCAAGTAGGATGCAGAGAACTGGCAAAGAATGCTTTAGGTTCGAAGTCTTACACATAATACTCATTTAATAATTTTGTGGCCTTGGATTGATAATGAACTCTTTTTCTCCTTTCTGGGAAGACAAACAAAGAGGCAAAGCCACACAGTTGAATTTTTAACAACTGAAAAATGACTATAAAAGTAGATTTTTAAAGAATCATCAACATTGTATGCTATGTTGATACATTGATACTTTTTGTTATTCGTGTTAGGCAGTATGGAAGTATAAGAGACAAATTATTAAGGAGATGTGTATGTGCCTTGTAAGTTTTCTTGCTACCATGATATTTTGCTTTCTTCATTACGTACATGTTTTATTGAGAGCATGTGAAAAAGTATGACACTGATCCCATTGCTAACTTTCTGCCAAAATGCTTGTTTAAAAAAAATTCTTACAGTCTTGAAATTATTTTATGTGCATTATCTTTCAATCAGGCAAGGAAAGTTCTTTGTGTAATGTAGTTTGGAGCATCTTCTCTGATTTTCAGATACTTGCAATCAGAAAGTTAGACATAAAATGATGTTTTTAAGAGAATACATAAATGCCATGAAGCATGAGTCTAAATAAAATCCTTTATTTTTCTGGAATTAGATACATGTCATACATAGTTCTGAACTTGCTCTTTCAGGAGCAAGTTTCATAAAGAGCATAATATTCAAAGAATTCTATTTCAGTTTTGAAGGATAATGATTTGTCTGAGAGTCATTGCACTTTTGTTTATGGTAGATAACAAAATTCCATTTTCAGAATGATTCCTTAGGAATGATGACCTGCATAATATCTGCTGATGTGTAATCTAAGTAGAGATGAAACCTAGAACTCAATATTCATTCCAAGAGAATAGCTTGGAATTCACAACTAAAGACTGATCAGGTGTGAGAAATGGACAAAATACCGAGACTCAAACATAAATCCAACAAAAAAGTGTTATAAACTATGCAAATCAGAAGTCATATTTATATTTTTAATTGTATATTTCTGGTGACATTTAATTGATTGTTTGACTCGTGAGAACCAGGACAGTAGAGTAGAGGTCAGCAGACCATATTCTAGTCTTTTGGCTAGATTCAGGACTCAGAAATTCACAGAACTCATGTATTTTCTCTTAACAATGACATTTTGCTCTCTTATGCTAGTTCTACACAAGAATAATTAACCACATGAATATCTCAAGTTGAATGTATATTTTACAGGAAAAAACACAATACAAGCCAGAAGGTCAAAAATAATAAATTTAATGTTATCAGAATTTTCTTCACAGATATCTTGCCACTAATGGAAAATAAATAAATTAGTAAGGATTGAATTATACATTATAGTGAAAAGAAAATATCTCATCTATCATTATTACCAAAATGCCCCACAAATTGCAAATTGCTAGTATGTATTATTCAATGGAATTATACAATCAACTGAATAGTGGGCATTTTCAACAAATTTTCCTATATTTTTTAAGTTGGTAATTTTTTTTTCTATGGAAAATAATACATCTTATTGTAAATAAATTAAAAAACATGGAAGGTCAGAAGTGAAATTATACTTCTAGAATATATATGGCTTTTATGTAACATAGTCATCATTCATAAATATCACTTAGAAAATTATTTGTATTAGTCTGTTTTCCTGCCACAGGAAACACAATATTCAACATCTACAAATAAAAGGAAGAGAAGATTGTTTGGGTCACGGTGACAATGAGATTCAGTCTGTCATTACTTTGTCAGAGTGTTCTTCTAGTATAGTTTGAGACACTTTTGTCCATTTTCACAGCACCCATTCTTAATCTTCATCCCATGAAAAGTACACAGCACCTTCAGCAAGGTATATGTTAGGAAAACACCATGTTGGTTAGATGGAGAACTTCATAAATCGTGAATGGAAACTATATATTTCCCTCTGTGTTTCCACCTGGTTTGCCAGCAATGAAGCTCAGCTGCGAGTGTGTCAGGATTGGACAAATCACTTTTGCTCATGTCAGAATGATGTTTCTCTGACATGTTGAATTTGAACTGTTCTGTGACTGAGGATACCAGAGATTTAAGAACTTTGAGATAGTGTGCTGAGAATATTTCTTCACATTGCTAAATAATATTCTTAACTGTTGGGACACGCGGGGCTTCTTTATAGTTACTGTCAGAGATTTGCTGAGATTCCAAGTTACCTTGCTGATTCCTACAAAATTTGAATATCAAGTTTGGTTGCCAAAGTTGTGGCTTCCTCAAATCAAAACTCATAATTAACTTTAATATTTTCCATCATTTCATTGAATAAGTACAGTACAGCAATCAAACTATTGCTTTCAAAGAATCCAAACAACAGAAATTTGTGCCTGGATATTTTTTTTTCCAAAAGGCCATATAAAGGGTAAGACAATTTTAAGAACAAATTTGTAGCAATAAAACAAGATGTCATACACTATAGAATATAAACGCTCAACCAGCTATACAGTTATTTCGTCTAATGTTTACGTCACTGTTTATACCATGTAAACATAAAACAAATGTTGCAGGAGGCCCATGTAAATTTCAAAAGCCACATGCCTGTCTGTATTCTCAGAATGGCACATCGCCTTTAGTTTTTTAGCCTTGTTTTCAGTGTTCTGCAAAAGAGCAGAAATTACATGGTCAAGTTCTAAAAATAGAACTTGTGATCAATAGAATAGTAATCAATAGAAAAAAGAACAGAACTTCCTATTTGTTTCTAAGGCTGTTGACCCCCACCCACAGGTACTGATATTGCCAGTCCCATGTGTAAGATACAGGAAGAGCGGAGTGTGTAGATAACTTGAAGATACTTCTCCAAAAGCCTAGAAGCAACAATTACCATTTTAGAAGAAAGCCCACTGCACACAATGTGATCCCGGCCATGACAATAGTCCTTATTTAGTCTCCACTTCTCAGCGACTATCGTGGGAGTTTCACAGCCAAATACTGCCTCAGCTTCATAAGACAGGAAGCCCACAGCCTCTGCTCTCAGATTATGAAGTTTACCAACAAACCATGCAAGACGGTGAGTGCTTTTTCCCTGTTAAGCCCACCGACGTTACTGATAGTAGAGAAGAAATAGGACTCTCCTTTGCTGACCTCCCAGAAGGTTTATTTCCATATACAGAACCCACTGACCTCTAGAATGTGTTTCTGCTGTTTATTTGTTTATTTTAATATTTTAATAGAACACTGCATTAAGACTGTGGTCTCACAGCACTTCCTCAAGACCTCCTCACCAGATGTATTGGGCTCTCCTGCAGTGTTTGACAGGTACCAGGAGTAAACTGGGGTTTCCTGCATCTCATGTCCATCCTGACATATACTTTATTCTCCCATAATAATCAAAATTTGAAATCTAGACTTTTAGAACATGCTTTGCTTCTCTTGAAGGGTTAGAGGTAACATGTTTTCCTCCTGCTCATAATCCACCACCTAGGCACTGGGATTCTCAGTATTGCTATTGTTTTGTGCTTTATGTTTTTCTGTTCTGAAGCTTTTATCATTGTTTTTTCTGTTTTACTGTCCTGATTTCATATTCACTCAATTCCTTTATTCATTTTCTTTTTGTACTATATGAATTTTTCAAATGACTGGTAAGACTCAATATTGCTGGTACAGCATTACCTCAAAGAAGTCCCATAAGGGCTTTCCCAATCACTTTGCAGGTATCTGCTTCAATTAATTTTCAGGAATAGAACAACCCAATAATTCTTTAGTATTCTGGTACCTCTGCAAAATGTATAGTTGCACAGATCACAGAAGTCTCAAAGTATTTGGCACACAATCTATAGTGTTTATTTAGGTGATTCAGGAAATGTATCTTCTAAGTCTTCTCTCCTATATTTTTCCACCCACTTCCAGCATTGGCTCTTCTGCATGCATTTTGGGCTCACCTGCAGAAATTCAGCATTGTTGCTGCAGGTCTAAGGCAGAGGAGAAGGGGAGGGAGGGAGCCTGGCTGGGCAGCTGCAAGCAGGATGCATGGGAGTGGG
>PVJX010043576.1:0-13600 GCA_004027295.1 Dolichotis patagonum
CACATTATACAAACCATTTTATTATGGAAATGCTACTTAAGGAGTGCTTTGTGAGGTTTGGAACCGTTACGGCTATTTCCATTATTTCTTATGGGAAAAGTAGACTTGACTTACAACCGGCTTGAGTTAAAACCAGCGCTCATAAATGAACTGAGTTTGTAAGTCAAGGATCCACTATAATAGCTATTCTAACAGTTCTGAGGTACTATTTCACCATGATCTTGATATTTCATTGGCAATTGGTAAGTTGAATGATTTTTAAACTAGTGACCATTTATATGTCTTCTTTTGAAAAATATTTAAGTTTCTTGTTCAATTTTTAATTGAATTCTTTTTTATTATTTGGTTGTTTGAATTCTTTATGCACTTTGGATATTTACTTTTTATAAAATATATATGGCTTACAAATACTTTTGTAATTCACAGCTTGTCACTTCACTTTGCTGATTATTTTCTTGTCTGTGCAGAAACTTTTTAATTTGATGAAATCCTATTTGTCTATTTTTGCTTTTGTAGTCTTTTCTCTGGAGGTCATATTAAAAAATCATTGCCCATCCTAATAAAAAAAGCTTTTCTTCTAGTAATTTTAGAGTCTTGTGCTAATTTAAATGTTTAAATCCATTTTGACTTCCATATATACTTCAAGGCAACTCTTAATTTGATTCTTCAGCATATGAACATCCATTTTTCCCAATAACATTGACTGAAATGATTGTCATTTTCCCATTGTGTGTTTCTGGTAGCTTTGTTAAAGTTCCATTTGTTATAAATGTGTAGGTATATTTCTGGGTTTTCTATTCTAGGATCATACTGTTTTGTTTACTGTAGTTTTGTAATATATTTTATTGGTCACTTCGGCAGCATATATGCTAAAATTGTAATATATTTTAAAATTAGGAAATGTGATTTCTCCAGCTTTGTTCTTTTTGCTTCAGATTGTTTTGACTATTCAAGTCTTCTTGTTTTCATAGGACTTTTAGGATTTTTGTTTGTTTTTGTGAAAAATACTTTTGGAATTTTGATGGAGATTGCAGCGACTCTTTAGAAAGCTTTGCTTAGTGTAGACATTTTATCAGTAGTAATTCTTGTAGTCTATGAAAACTAAATATCTTTCCACTTATTTTAATTTCTTTTATCAGTATTTTTCTGCATATAGGTATGCAACTTCTTAGTTAAATTGTTCCTAAATATGTTATTATCTTGATGCTATTGTAAATTCCATTTATGAATAGTTCTTGTTAGTGTATTGAAACATAACTGAACTGATTTTGTATGTTAATTTTTGTATCCTGAATGTTGTTGACTTAGTTCTAATAACTTTCTGGTGGAAGTTTTATGGTTTTCTATATAATATTATGTTATCTACAAACAAAGACAGTATTAGTTCTTCCTTTCTGATTCTCATACCTTCTTTTCTTGCCTAATTTCTCCGGTCAGGAAAGTTCTTTAACTCTTTGAGAGAATTTACAAGTGAAACCATCAATCCTGAAATTTTCTTTATTTTGGTATTTATGAATAGTGATTTAATCTCCTTAATCATTATTGTTTTTTCAGGTTTATAAATTCTTCATGCTTAATTCTATGACCATGAAGGTTAATGTGTCTGAAATCTAACACTTTTCTTTTAGATTAACCAATCTATTGTATATAATTTTTTATAGTGATCTCTTATGATCTGAGCATTACAATACCAGGGTAATATAATTTTGAATCTGTTATTACTTATAATATGAAAGCATATGAAAATATAAAACATTATAAATTTTATATTTTCATATGCTTTCATGTTTCATTTAGTCCCTTTTGTTTCAAGTTGCAGAATGTTCTTCAGTATTTTTATAAGCAAGTCTAGAGGTAATCACCTCTCACAGCTTTTGTTTATCAGAAAAAAAGTCTTTCTTCCTTTATTTATATAGGACAGCCTTGCCAGAGATAAACAAAGAGTCTGCCAAAAACAATGAATATGCACCAGAAAAAAAGACTCATATAAATATTCTTCTACTAAATTTATTGAAGCATCAAGGTATTCATACAATTTACCATTGTACTGTACCATTACAGCAGGTGTTCAAGTGGTGGCCACTACATTCCAGACACTTATTAGTATGTAAAACTGCTCCTTGGGTAAGCTTGGTCATTGAGATTTTCAATGCATTTTCAATTTCTTCTCTAAAAGATGAATGTGTATAAGTTTTCTGAAACATTTGATATCTCCCAGGGTCCCCCACGCAAGGGTAACACAATCCATTGAGAAAATTCCTTGAATTTTTCTTTTCTTGAAGTGTGCATGCATGTTTTTTGTGTGTGTGGGCTTTATGTTCTTGCTTGCCAGCTTTATTTTTTTTCACTTTGGATATATCTTTATATTCTCTCCTGAATAACTTCTTCTGAGAAGTCTGCTGATAGCTTTATGAGAGTTTAATTTTAACAGATGAATTGCTTTTCTCCTGCTGCTTTCAAAGTTCTTTATTCATTTTTATTTATTTTTGAGAACTTGATTATGTCTTGATAAAAATCATTGCATTTAATCTATTTGGGATTCTTCAGGTTTTATGTAAGTTTATACTCCTTTCCAAGTGTGGAAATTTTTCTGACATTCCTTTAAATGAGCTTTTCTTTCCTCTTTCTCTTCTCTCTTTGGAATATTCATAAAATAAATCTTGGTTTACTTGAATGTGTTTAATATATCCCATACAATTCCTTCACTCTGTTTTCATTCTTATTTCTTGTTGTTTTTCTTAGTGGATAACTTCAAATAACCTGTCTCTGAGCTCACTGATTCTTTCTTCTGCTTAATCAATTCTGCTATTGAAGTACGCTTGAATTTTTCAGTTCAGTGAGGCATTGTATTCTATAGCTTCAACATTTTTGCTTGCTCTTTTTGTATGATGTATAACTTGTTGAATTTTGTTCATGTGTTAACTTCCTGGTATCATGTACTTGTTTATCTATTTTCTTTTGTACTTCACTGAACTCCTTTAAGAAGATTATTTTGAAGTCTTTATCACACAGTTCATATATCTCCATTTCTCTAGGATCATTTACTGATGCTCTTTTCTCCTTTGGTACTGCTATTTATCTCTGGTTAATCATGATTCCTGTGGCCTGTGATGGTATCTACACAATTTTAAAATTAATGCATAGTTTCAGAACATAATGATTACATGATTGTGGGGAGTTGGTACATGTGCATAATATTTCCTTTTCTCCTTCCTCCCTCCATATCTAGATCCTTTCACACTTGCAAAAGATCTATCTGTCTGTTTCCTATTATTTATCTTTTATTTTGCTCTCTAAATTATTTGTATTTTGGGTTTTGTATGTAACAGAAACCATGAGATATTTAATTTTAGGTATCTGATTTATTTCACTTAACATTATGCTCTCAAGCTGCCTGCATATACATTTAGATTAGTAGTTATATATCTTCTAGTCTTCATAGACTGCCTTTGCTAAGGAAAGTCCTTTACCACTGTGCCTGTTCAGACATCCTAAGGGAAGTAACTGGTGAGGTTCATAAGAGGGTTTACTGATGGAGTCTTGGGCAGGCTGACCTGCTATCTGAAGCAGTGGATGGGACGACTTGATGCCTAGACTCACATAGAAAAGCCTGGAATCTAAGCATTCAGTGGCAGGCCTGGGACTTGAATCCATCAGGGCAGGCCTATATTATGTATCTAAGACAGTGAGCATGGTACTGAGTTGTACTGAGGTCAATCTGTGAACTATATCTCTAGGAAAAAGCCTGGAGCCTGTCTCCTTGGAGTGGTATTTTAAATCTGTGTCTGCAAGTGTTACTTTTGGTGCCCTGGACTATAGGAGCCATCTGGAAATGGAATCGACCCATAGCCTGATTCTCTGTGTGCTGAGTGATACAAGGCATTTCAGTAGCCAGCCTGGGGATTAAGGACATGGGGGAACAATCTGTTGCATTACTTGGGTAAGCCTGTAATCCAGGATCACAGAGATGGGCCTAGAGCCTATGTCTTCAGGGTTTGACCTGATCCTGGGTCAAACTAAGTTAGGGCCACTGGGGCAACTGTGGTACATGGGGCTACAAGGGCTCTTCTAGTGCTAGAGTTCACAGGAGTAACCTTGGTGCTGAGGTGGCCCTGATGGTGTGTGCTCATTTCACTTTTCTTCCGCTAAGAGGAGGATATTGCTTCCCATATTATGGGGTCCAGGCTTGGGGAAAGATGATGTGGTTAATGTGACCTTGTCTCTTCAATTCAAAGCATATTTTCTTGATTCTATACTCTACTCATATTCTATAATCTCTCATTTGGATTGCTCAGCTCTTGTGTAGATATCGTTATGTTTACATAGTTTTTTTAAATTGAATTCTATTTCACCATCTTGGCTAACACCACTCCTCAAGTTATCTACATAAAAATCTACTTCTATAGTATATTGAGAACATTTTGGGGAGCTTCTGGTAACAGTACAATCTCAAAATGTTTATTTAGGATAACTACTAAATATCCTCTTGATAGTTGAATGTTAGTGAAATGTCACTAGCAATTTTCTCTAATATCTTCATAATTAAGCAAGCTAATCATCATTTTTTTGCTCTCACTGTACTTCAATCTAGAATCTTACAAATTGTTAACATATAACGCCTACCTGCAGTCCTGTTTCTTATTTTCCTTCCAAATGAAGACCCACTAAAGTATCTTATGTGGTTATGGAGATAATAGGTACTCATTCCTCCCTTCTATATTATATGGCTTGTTCTAAGTGCTATTTATACTTTCTTAAAATTAGTAATACTTTCTTACACATAAATTCTTTTTGGACAGTTTTTGTTAAGTCTAGTGTTATAGACAGAGACATAGTGAAGACATCATGAGAGTGAAGGCAATCTACCCACTATGATGGAATATATCTGCAGTCATTCACATACTATCAGTACAGTGAAGAAAACATGGGCTATCAGTGAGAAATATCACAAAGAGGTGGCAATTTTCCAAAGTAATAGCACTTGTGCCATTACTCAGATAACCCATCTGGATCCATGTTTTCTAAACAGTTCATGCTCTGTGAAACTGGCACATTTTATGAGGGGGCACACTTGCCTACAAACATACGGACAACAATATAGATAAGCCAAAGATGTATGACAAGTAATTTGTTTAATAAGTGTGGACTTCCACCAGAATTTCCAATAGAATAATAATCAATTAATTTATGCTTCAGAGTCAAAATGGCAGTTGCATAACATTCAAACTCATGTTTATACTCAGGATAGAAGTTAAAGTAAAGTGTGTAGGTATGTGACGCTCAATGTAAAGCACTAATACAAATATATTTCTCAATGGGTTACAATTTAAATCATAAAAGGAAGAAATCTTGGATCATAAGGACAAACATATTTCTTTGTCATGTGTAGTGAGAATTTTTTCTCAATTTTTGTGTGTATTTCATTTTTTACACATTATACTTCTTTGAAATAACAAATTGGAGTATGACATTTAGGTAAAATTCTCTTTTCACTTAGTCACAATCTGCAAAAGAAGACAGGCTTTTCAAAAACTATTTAGATTGAAAAATTAGTTATATATATAAAATAAAAATTACTTACAAATTTGTAGACGTAGACATCTATAAAAAAGACAAACTAAAATTATTATTTTCTCCCTCAAACATAGAAACGTGCACAAATTTTGAACAGTGTATAAACAATTCACCTTTCAATGATGTTAAATGATTATTTCTTATCTCAAACAATATATTTTAATTCATTTGATAGAAGTGGAAATAATTGTATTTTATGTTCCAGAAATCTTCACTATTCACACACTTAAATTATTCTAAAGCTCATTGAGAAGACTTACTTTAAACATTTTACTGAAAGTGTTTATTCAGTGTTTCTTACTGGCTTTCCACTAACAAATCCAGTAAATAATATTTTACCTTATTAGAAAGAATTCCCCATGTTTTTGTTTGCACATCTAGAGTCTGATACAGACTGATGTTGAAAACTTTCTATCTTTCATCTTTGTACTTATTTAAAATATTTAGGATCATCCATTTAAATCTATGTTAAATTAAATATTTCCAAGATCTATTATATTTTTTCTTAGTAATAGTGAGACCGTAAATTATAAAACAAATGCATCAATCAAAATAGAGCAGTAAGATAATTGCTTCAGTAATTTGGCTGGTAAATTATGATTCAGTCATGCATTTTGACTGATAACTTTATTCTGCATTTGTCCTCCTTGTTTTTTCTGTATCTGTTCAGAGGGGGTTTTTTTGTTTTATTGTTACATTTAACATGTGTCTGTTAGAGCCCAAATTTTATCTGAGAAATATTTTTTAGAAATGAAGCATTTGACAAGGCATAATGAAAGTATTACACATCTTAAGCAATTAGAAATAAAAGAACTGAAAAATACTTTTTCCTGTTTTGCAACGAATGTACTCCAAAGTTCTGGCTAAGTAGTACTTTCAGTTTGTCTACTCCCTTTCCAATGCTTCTGTTCAAAAGCAGCCCCTTTAACATATCATCTTCTCCAGATATTGCAAGTTTGCTTAGTATCTAGCAAATTTCCGACCGAGACCCCAAACCTCTTGATGCCAGGCCATAAATTTTGTGCTGATGTTCCACAAAATGAATATGCTTCAAGTTAGTCTTAGGACATTTGGGGAGAATATTGGAATTACTCACTTGAGGTGCACCAGACACATTATAGGAATGTTTGTTACACTTATTCTTCAAATTAATGGAACTCCCATGTTCAGCCCTTCACTTTCTTTCTCTTGCTATTAATTCTTTCTCTGTCCCACTTATTTTCATGGCTGATCATTCTCTGTCTTTAGTCATACACTGCATGCACTTGTTAAAAAGCCAGTCATTCAGGTACCGTTTTGTGCTTTCATAGGCTGTTTAGAGGCTCTTCAAGTTAGATGACAATGGGGTTCATTTTGGGGGTATTCCCATGAACAATGTGCACAATGACTTGCTATTGCCATACCTGGTTCTCATGTAGTATTTTCTGTATTATTTTGAGAATGCTAGACATGAACTCACATTACTGTGCCATCTGCTGCTAATGCAGATTTACAGCTTCCAAAGTGAACTAAGCCATAGTGCTAGCAAGCAGTCTTTTTTTACTTATCAACTGTCCGCCCCATTTTCCATAGTGTATCTCTCCCATTGTGTTCACATTTCTAATTTAACACTTAATTTCCTCCCTTTGATATGATAAACAAAACTCTTCCTCATTGCGAAAATAGAAGAAAGAGACAAACCACTGCAATTTGCAGGCCACTGCCACCGAGAGAACAACCAGACTCCCTAGCTTTTCCTATGAGCTTGTGCCATTCGCATACTGTGGGGGAAGAGAGCAAGAAGTCAACAAGAAGCAAGCCTTACCTGTGAACCAGTGCCAGGTGCAGACTGCCACCAACGGTGGAGGGACAGCCAAATGTCATAGATTTTTCAGTGAGTCAGTGCCATTTGTGGACTGTGAGGGAAGAGAGCAAGAAGTCAGTAAGAAGCAAGGCCTCCCTGAGGACCAGTGCCACGTGCAGGCCACTGTCACTGGAAGGACATCCAGATCCCAGCTTCTTCCAGCATGCAGGCTAGGAAACAAGAAAAACTAACCAGCCCCAACCCATAATCAACAAGCTGGTCTGGAGGAACAGAGGCTACGAGGATATCTATTGAGGTGAAATACAATTTGGTGCTTGTGGTATTTGGTGTTTCGCTCACTTTGCAGGTCTAAGACTGGTGGTCTGATCATCTATTCAGAGGATAAGGGTTCGTAGTATGGCATCTATGGGAGAATCTCCTTGTGAAGGTGGTAGCCATTGTTAATTCCCTATTATCTTGTTTTGAAATCCTGTATCATTTTCATTGTTTTATTGGGTTTGGTTTTATTTTGTTCTGTTTGATTTTGCTAGATCTGATGTCATGGGCAGACATTTCAAAGATAGCAGATATATTATGTAGCCATTTTGGATTTACTGTTGTCTTATTTTTAAGTCCTTTATTGCATTCTTTGTTTTGTTTTTATTTGTTCTATTCTGATCTATTATGTTTGATTTTTACTGTGAAGATATCTACAGCAATTTTGAACACAAGAGGTATTGTAGTAAAAAGAAAAAAGAAAATAGAAGAAAGAATATGATTGGGGGGCTTCCATCTGTTCTAGAATGTTATCTGTGTATTTTCTTTCTCCTCATTTATTAAAACAAAACTCTGTACTCAATCTCTTGTAGCAACAGTCCCTCCAAGCATAGTCTGCTTCACATTTTCTCCTTCATTTTCAGCAACCCATCTTTATTATGCACCTTCTTCTAGACTGGATCCTTCCTAATGCATTTATATTTTCTCAAGACATTTTCCATGTTAAACATCCAAAGCCTTCACACAGTCCATGTAGCTCATAATTGTTATAACCAGACTTCATGAGGAAGTTATCTAGTCTCCAAGTCTTCATCCTGTTATCTCCTACATACTCCTAATCCCACTTCCCCATAGCTTCATCCACTTTCATAAAATTGCTTTGCAAAAGTCATCTAGAATTTTTTGTTGCATACCTAATGAATATTGCTCTGTATTTACTCACTCAATTTGATGTGGCATTTGTCAATGTAGATCATTTCTTCCTTCTTACCTTGCCTTCCTTAGATTCTATGACATCCCATTGTCCTCATTTTTTTCCTCTAGTTACATAGTAACTTCCCTTCAGGAACTCTTCATTCTTTTCCCACTTTTAAATGCCATTATTTTCAAAGATTTATTCTATGGGAGAAGAAGAAAGGAAGCAAGAAGAGGAGAGAAAAGACAAGGAAGGCAATTGAGGGTGTAAATTATCAAAATATGTTTTGTGTATATACAAATATTCCAAATGATGTTCATCATTCTGTATAACAAATATGGAATACAAAATACATGGCTCAGGGATATCCCATTTAGAGCATGTTTGTTAAATATGAAGCTAAAATTGTACATGAAAAATTTAATGTTGACCAGTATCTAAACAAACTTTATAGAAACTCCCATGCCATAAAAGTGTATCAATTCATTAAAACAAAATATGATGTTGTGGGGAAAAAAGCTTCTTCTAAACCCTCTTTTTATTCTGATGCTCTTTCAGAGTTCTCTCACTTCTATATTTTCAGTGTGCTAATGATGTCAAAATCTTCACACCAACCTACATATCTTCTTCAGTTACTGAGACAAATGCAATAAGTCCCCATCTGCAGAACAAGTTTGATATTGGGAGAAGTTTCATAAATTGGATTTGTTCATAGGTCCAACAAAATAAGTCTTAAATATTTTTGGCACAGATATACACTGTAAAACATAAAAAAACATCAAAACACATACACACAGACACAATGAATAAGCTATTTTTAAATACAGGTACCTTAAAGTGGTGGTACAGTACAGTACAACATGTGAACTAGTTCCATGACTTGTTTGCATCTATGAATGTTCATAATGCAAGCTCTATTCACAACTGTGAAAGTTCACATCTTGAATGTTTGTAAATTGGGGACTTACTGTGCACATTTTTAAATTGGACATATTTGCTTGGGTTCTCTCTTTGTAGATGCATAACACTCACCATGCCCCACATAAAAATTTCTTTCATTCTTATATTCCCTGTGTTTCTCCTTTACTGTACTGCAATGAATAGCATTTTATGCCACCTGGAAATCCCCATGTGAAACCTGGCTTCTCTGCCTTCCTTACTCTTACTTCATAATAATTCACCAACCAGTCACCTTCCTGTTTAATATTTATGATGTATAGTGCATGTCTTATTTTATTTATCAGTGTTAGTCTTTATTTATTTTTTTTTCAGGCTGAATTATCCCAGGAATCTCTTTCCTATATCCATCGTTGCCACCAGCTTCCTTGCTCTGCTAGTAAAGATCTGTATTTTACCTTAGCATTTTTATAAAGACCCCATCAGTTCCTTATGCTCACTATGTTCTGTCTTATCTTCAGGCCTTTTTATTACCACCTCCCCTTCCTCTCATTCTAGCTAAAGCATTGTCATTCTTCATTTTCTGAGAAGTCTTTTCTGAATCTTTCAATATGCTTCAAATGTCCCCCTGCAATTATCCTATGAAATCTATTTTATTTGTGACATTTAACACAACAATATTTAATTATCTGTTTAGTTGTATAACTTTCTGTTTACTTCTTCCAGTTTGTCTATTATACTATACTTTTTGGACTCTCTGCCTACCTCTCTATTCTCTTAATCTACAATGATCAGGTTAGGTTAGTGTTCTGTGTTCTAACCACTTGTGTCTTCTTCCGTTTCCTGCATCAGTATGTCTTTTCCCATCCTATTCTCATGCCTGGAATGTCCCCAACTCCCATTTACATGGTTGTTTCTGATTATTCTTCATAAAGGGAGATAAACTTCACTTGCTCAGAGAAACTCTACCTATCTAAATCACCAAACTGACACTGATCATCCTGATTTATCTTCATGACATTTTTTAGAGTTTAAAGGTACATGCATCTGTGAATTATTTGACTAATGCCTGTCACCTTGTTTTATCTTCATTGCATTTTCAGTTTAAAGTTACATGTATCTCTAAAATTTGACCAATGTCTATATGCACCACATAAACATGAAGTTGCAAGAGCTTTCTAGTGTCCATCATGAAAACTCATTAATTAATGAGTAGCTCAATATGTGCTGGGTCTGCAGAAACCTTCTGTTAAGTAAATAGTCTCACATTTAGGTGACAATGTTAACCACTAATCAAGCATAAATACTTTTATGCAGATGAATATGTCACCTTTGAAAAAATATACATGCTCCTGAGGAAATGATGCACATTTTAATAAAACTCAGAAAAGAGAAAAGAGAGTCCAGGTCCTAGATGAGTTGCTTAAAGAGGTCATCACTAAGCTGTATGTTTTTTCATTTTTAAAGTGTAAGTAAGGATCGTACCATCTCATAGTGTAACTGTGGAGATTAATGAATACTTAGAATAACATGTATAATTAAGCATTCAGTAAATGAGATGTACTCTGTTTCCTTCAATGAATATTAATTGTAGTGAGCTGGGCAGTATAATGGAATCAGATTTTCAAGTGAAATGAAAGAACTCAAAAGTGTGATAAAAAGATGTCAGATAAAATCACCAGCATTGAACTATGGGTCTCACTTTTAATGATAAAACAGAACCTGGGTCCCAGGTCATCTGCCCAAAATGCTGCTGCTATGCTTCTAGACCTGGATAACTGAAAATATTGTACATTGAAGAAAAGGCAGGATAAATACTTGATATTTCTAGTAACTCTTTGTGCAGCCCTTACTCTCCCACCACACACATGCATACACACACACACACACACACACACACACACACACCAATTACCTACATTTTCTTTCTGTGTCCTAAAAATCTCAGAATGGCCTTACCAGATTTGACTGGTTAATGAATCAGCCAACCACAAATTCTTCTCCAGCAGACTTGATCCTAAGATGTACCCTAATAAAGACATGTAGATTGTTGTCTAAAATGCTAAAACAATTTGGGCTCAGCTCTAAGATAAAATACATTAAATCTTTTATAAACTCCATTGTTATGGACAATACCATAATAGAACTTCCTCCTCTAACTTCCTTCTGGGATATTAAACTGCAGTAGTATTTTCAAAGTTTCCAGAATGTATACTTTGGACTATCTGTTTGATTTTTAGAACTTCTTTCTTTGGAATCATAACTAGCCTCATCTTAGTATATTCTAAAACAGTCTCTTATGGGGCTTGCCTTGCCCTGACTTTTATGGCAACTCTAGCACCCCCAGGAAGTCTCCCAGAAAGCAGCATCGCACCCTGTCTCTTTGGGACCCGAAACTCTTAGACCCACAGAGTGGCCCGGGCTGTTTGGATTGGGAATATTATGGAGGCTGGCATCTTGGCCAGGTCTGTTTGGGACCAGGAACTTTTCAGAAACCAACATTCTGGCCTGACTCTTTGGGACCTGTAGGCCCTTCACTCGCAGGAAACCTCCTGGAGACCTGCCTGGGACAAAGCATGGTGGCCTGGCCTGCCTGAGATTCCACAGGCTCTGGGGTGGCCACACCCAGCATTCGCCTCACAACGTAGGGAGCCAGGAGCACACAGAGGGGAGTTAGGACCCTGTGAGGAAGCCAAGAGCCTGTAGGGGAGCCACTGCCCCTCCAGGAACTGAGGGTGTAACAGATAATTCGCCACACATGCAGAGAAAGATTTGGAACACTACTCAAAGTAAGGAAATATAGAAAAATGACAAAAGGATAGACCAAAAGGCAGGCTCAAAGACCTAGCCCTCCCCAAGAAAGCTTAGAAGCTGTGTACATAGAAGAAAAAAGAAGCCATACACCTGAAATATCTGAAATGATATCAAATGAAATAAATATGCAAATAGGGAAGGCTATGGAGAAATTCAAACCACAAATACTTGCCCAGGTAAAAGAAGAATTGATAAAAACAGTGAAAGAAATAGTGAACACATCTAGTGAAAACACAGCTAAAAAATTAGAGGAACAAAGCAAACAGATAGAATCCCTGAAAGAACAATATGAGAAACCAACAGAATGCATAAAGCAGATTCAAAGAGATATACAGGAAATCAAAAATTCTATTGAAAGCTGTAAAAACCGCCTCAATGAAAGTGAAAATAGAATTTCAGACATTGAAGATAAGGTTGGAGCCAGTGAGCAGGAAAGACAAGATCTTTAAAAAATAACAAAGAATCAGGAAATAACAATTCAACACCTACAACATGATGCAGAGAAAAATAACATAAGATTAATAGGGATAAATGAAAAAGAAGGGGACAGCCCAAATGATATCAAGAGGATATTTACAGAAGTAATAGCTGAAAACTTCCCAAACATTAGAAGAGAAACAGACATCTGGATAAGTGAAGCATATAGAACTCCAAACAGCCATAACCAAAATAAAACTACACCCAGACACATAATAATCACCATCACAGAAATCCAACAGAAGAATAGAATACTAAATCTGTCAGAGAGAAAAGAGAGATCACCTATGAAGGAAAACCTATCAGAATCACAGCAGACTTCTCAACACAAACAATGAAATCAAGAAGAGCATGGAGTGAAGTATTTCAGATCCTAAAGGAAAACCACTTCCAACCCTGACTGACATACCCTGAAAAACTGTCCTTCAAAATGAATGGAGAAATAGGATACTTCCATGACAAAGAACAGCTGAAGAACTCCATGAACACCAAACAAAACCTACAAAGAATACTGAAAGACATTTTAGATACACACAGGAGAAAATACCAAGCAAGGCAGACAATTAAACAGAATGGAAAGCTAAAGACACAACAGCAGAAAGATAACATGTCACAAATAAACCAATATATAATAGTTACAACCATAAATGTAAATGGCCTCGAGTCACCAATCAAAAGAAACAGACTGGCAGAATGGATCAAGAAACAACATCCAACCATATGCTGTCTACAAGAAACACATCTAACCCAAAAGGACACTCATAGACTGAAAGTCAAGGGATGGAAAACAATACTTCATGCAACAGGAAACCAAAAAAAAGCAGGAGTGGCAATCCTGTTTGCAGACAATGTGAATTTCAAAC
>PVJX010043577.1:0-13603 GCA_004027295.1 Dolichotis patagonum
AGATGGTGGCTTTCATAAAAATGTTACTTTCCCTCTAGAGATAGCAGTATAATATTTATCCTTCTCTTTATATGGTGAATTATAGTTATCTATTTTTGTATGTTTTGAATCATCTTTACATCATTGGAATGAAGCTGACTTTGTCATGATATATGATCTTTTTGATGATTTATTGCTTTCTATTTGCAAGCATCTTGTTAAGGATTTTTTCAGATTATTTATTTTTTAAATTAAGTTTATTGGTATATTTTTAGATATATTAGTGATCATATTCATCACAGGGAATTTGTATCCACACATGATATATTTTCAATCCTATTTTTTCCCAATCTTCTCTCCCTCTTTTAATTCATTTTCCCCTCCCTAGTTACAAAACTGTTTCCATTTTATCTTTCTTTATTATTTTTTCCTTTTCCCTTCCTTCTTTCTTCTTTCCCTCACTCTAGTTCTTTCTTTGAACAATTTCTTCCCAGTTCACAATATCTATTGTACAATTTGGTCCTTATTTACTCCTTCAGTTTATCACACCAGGGAGACAATGTGATGCTTACACATTTGAGTCTGATTTATTTCATTTAAGAACATGGTCTCAAGTTGCATCCATACCTAGGAATTCCTCAAGTTCATCCTTCTTTATGGCCAAGTAGTACTTCACTATATTTTTGTATCTATGTTCTTCAAAGAAACTGACTTATGGATGCCTTTATTTGTTGAATCTTTTTTGAATTTTGATACCATGTTATTGATAGTTTCAAGGACTGAGTTTGGCAGTTTCCTTCCCTCTTAATTTCATGGGAGATCTTGGGAAATTTTTGTCAAATTTCTAGCAAAATTCAGTAGTGAATCCATCAGGCCATGAACTTTGGTTAGCTCATAGTTATTTTATTGCAGCCTTTATGTCATTGCCTGTTATCTGTTTGTTTAGAGTTTTTATGTCTTCTTGGCTCAGTTTTGACAATTCATATGTGGCAAGAAATTTATTATTTTTTCTAGGTTCCCCAATGTATCAGAATATAAGATTTCAAAGTAGTTTCTTGTAATTCTCTGAATTTTGGCAGCATGTATTGTGGCTTCACTTTTCATTTCTAATTACAGTTACATCAGTCTTCCCTGGCTTGTTTTGGCAATTTTGGCTAAAGTTTTATAAGTCTTCTTTATCCTTTCAAAAAACCAACCTTTGGATTCACTGTATTAGTCTCTTTGATTCATTACTTTAGTCTCAATTTCATTATTTTTCAATTTGATCTTTACAATTTATTTCTTTCTACAAGTCTGCCATTTTCATTTGATTCCATGAAATTTTAAAATTCTCCCTTGATTTCTCCTGTGACTCATTGATTACACAAGAGTATATTAATTAATGTCCACATATTCATCTGGTTTCTTTTACCTTTGATTTGTATATTCTCTAGAGAATGAGACTAATTATCTTTTGTAAAATAACTGGCTGTATTGCTTTCTGTAAGTTGTCTCTTTATATCCTTCCCATTTTATTTTTAGTGCGTATCATTTTTATCAGGTTGATTTGATGAAATGCAAATCAAAAAGTTTTAAATATGAAAAATGTTTTTCTTAGATCTTTTGAGATTTCATATTTTATTATGAAGGTTTTTAAGTTTTATGTTATGAAAGACCTCAGGAAAAGAACATACCTAGCCATGTATAACTATGTATCTTTCAAGGAATGTTTTAATTTTTTGAAGTTATATCATACTGTGTGCATAAAGATTCCATTCCTTTGAAAATTCAGCTGTACATTTTTTATCAAACACGAGGAAGGGAACAGTTTCTTCTGCCAGGTTTCTGCTGTCCTGGTACAGGTTGATGCAGGGTGTCTGATTTTCTCCTCATGTTTGGATAAAGAATTATTTTTATACTTTTCTTTGCTTCCCTTTTAATTTACATCAAAACAAGTGTGACATAAACACTAAAAGAAATGTGGAGGGATTTTTTTCTGTTTTTAAATTTCAAAGTTACTATATAGATAACATGTAACATTTTTTAAGACTCCAGAAACTTGGTAATTTTTATTTTATGTTTGTGTTTAAAATTTTCTGTATGTTTTTCTCCATTTAAACAAGTGTATCGGCTTTAGTCTGGGGCATTTGTACTAAGGATAACACTTTATTTTTTCCATTTCAAGGGATCTGAGGAAGTTGCAAGCAGTTTTGTCTTAGGAAATCTTTGGTAAAGGAAGGATTGGATATTAATACTCTCAGACTTTATTTGCTTCTTCTTAGTTGAGATTAAGATAAAATGCTATGCCAAATTTATTTTTGAGATTACAGGAGAACTTTCTAGAATATAGAAGAATTCAACAAAGTAGTTCTGCAAAGGAAAGATTCACAAGAGTCAAAGAAATCAATTTGGGCACAAGACTGTTTTCCAGCTACCCACTCTTGGCTTACATTATAGGCTTGCTGGAAACCCATCCAGACCCTGGCAGTTTTTCTAGTCTTTTTCTCACAAGCTTCCTTGCTGTCTGGGGCTTCTGAGTCATACAGTACCAAGGAATCTTTGGCCAGGCTCCTACCCTGCAGGAACCTAACTAATGACTATACTCAAATGTCCCAATTTTCTAGAAGAGTAAATGTGTAGTACCACTTTGCTAGAGTTTAAAAATTCTGCATTTTGCTAAAGGGAACATGCAAATGAAAATTCCAGGTAAAAAACAAAAACAAAAAGCAACTAGTGATATTTTCTTCATATTCTGGATGAGTCAATCTGTAGTATCACTTTTTAGGAGTCTTAAAAAAAATCTGTACTTTTCCTAAGGAGAACATGAAAGTGAAAATCTTAGGTAAATATAGGTCTGGTGATTATATTTTTCATCTTACAAGTCTTCAGAATTTAATGCAAGAAAATTTGAGGCAAATTTCCATATGTGTTGGCTATTTCATATAAGCTCTGGTGGGGCTAAAAAATGGCTGAGATTTTTGTAACTCTTAATGCTTCCATCAAGGCTGACTCTGAGCATAATTTCTAGCTAAGCAAAATGTTCCACTGAATTGCTCCCATCCCTTTATCTATCTTAGTCCATTTTCTGATGTCATAGCAAAATACCAGAGATGTGAATCATTTATAAATAAAAGAAATTTATTCTGTCCAATGGTTCTAGAGCAAAGCACCATCATCTGCTGAGGACTGTTTGTCGCTTCATTTATGACAAAAAGTGGAGAGGCAAGTGAATGCATGCAAAAGCGAAGGTTTACCTGAGGAGTAGTCTTTTTATAACAATTTATTCTCAAAGTAATTAATACAGTTCCCCGAGAAGTGCATTAATTTTTCTTAACAAGCTAATCATCCCTCAAAATCTCACTTTCCACCACCACCATAATGGCAATCACGTTTCAAAATGAGTTTTCAAGAGACAAAAGGTACTGAAATCATAGCACCTGCTGACTTCTCCAGACCACCTTTTGTTACTGAGATCCCCAGCTTCCTTCTGATTGGATCAAGTGCCTACACACTGATGCTTCTCATGCTCAGAAATATCCTGCACTTCAAAATTACCTTCTTTCTTCTCCTCATTAGAAATTCTTTCTTTTCCTTTTTATTCCACTTTTATTTTAACTGAATTCAGTTTTATTTGGTGTTGGAATTTCCTTCTTTCTCCCTGGATTTGTATTTTGTTAGTCGTTCTTGTCATCTGAGAGAAAACACTGTGCAGTAGCCTTAAGTGTGTTTCATAAATTGTTCCTTCTCCATAGCTGTGATGACCCAGAAAAAGATGAGGGAGCAGTATGGAGTGCATGGTTTTATCCTGTAAAACTTGAAAATATGCTGAAGGTCAATTCCCCAAAAGAAGGGCAAAAGTTTTCTTCTACTTTATTCTTCTGTGTCCTCAGACCCTGGAAAAAGCATTGGCACATGTAGATGCTTAGCAAATATTTGATAAATAAATGAATGATTTGCTCCTATCACTACTCAACCCTCAGGGCTAATACTCAGTCCCAGACCCTAAGAGTGCTGAATATTGTAGACATGGTGCTAGTTTTCTAGCTAGTGCAGTCTAATGATTTAATAGTTCCCATTTATTAGGTTTTTTTAGAGAATGCACATATTAATATATGCAACATCTATGTAGAACAGTTCCTGGAATAGTAAATCCTCATTATATTAACTATTATTTTTAAGAAATTCTTTGACGACAAAAAATTAAATTGGACATTACTGCTTGTTCATTTGTAATGATAAAATGTATATTGAAACTTATTGATCTCTAAAAATAAGAAACGTATTTAGTTCTGAATTATATTGTAACAAATCTTCCCCAAAATGAAGTGACTCAAAAAATAGTAGCTATTTTTTTTTTAATTTTTGACACAGGGTCAGGCTGGCTTTGAACAATTTATGTAGTCCAGCTTGACCTGGAACTTGCAATAATACTCCTGCCACAGCCTCGGAGTGTTGGGATTATAAGTGTCATCACACCGGCCTGAAACCAGTAATCATGTGTTATGGCTCACAGTTTTTGTGGATGTGGGTGCTGCATGGCTGAGTGCTTCTGAGTCAGGCTCTTTCTTTTGGAGTCAGATAGCAACTGGTGTTTAGCTGGAATTCAGAGCCAGAATGTCCACTTGGGTTTTCCATATGGCCTGGTAATTGGCAAATCTTTTAGAGTGCCCAAATTGCAATGCAAAACTCATTCACTTATCAAAATGCCAACATCGCCATTAAACCTGACTACTGAGATTTTAGCTTAGAAAAAACAACTCACACATTCACATCTTTTGTCTTAAAAGAAAAACAAATAACACAGCACCATAGTTTCCCACCCTCAGGATTGTTATAATATATTGACTTATTCTAAAGGGAGTATTGGAAGAATGGCAGAGACAGAGGCAGCAGAATATGTATTGCCTTTTGCAACTTAGGCTCCAAAATTATTCAGCAACTCATGTGCCACATTTTACTCATCAGAGATTATAAGAAGCCTACCCTAAGTTCAGGAAGAAAAGAAAAATAGCATGATCTTGAAAAAGGAATACTAATGTCCTATCACAAATAATCTATGGCATGGTGTAACATGAGGATCACATCTCTGCATGGCCAACTGTAGACAGGCCAAGCTGTGGTCCCATTGCATCACACAAACAGGCACCACTGAACACACAGGTTAACCCACAAGTTGTGAGGATAGTGGGGTTCAAGCTAACAAGGATGCATCAATTTAGATTTTGACTAGCATAAGATTATGGAGGCCTTCAGAGAATGTTTGCCTATGGGAATGGGAATGGCTACGTGCAACTGCAGGCAAACCATTCATTGAGTTGCTGTCTGACACCCATCTGAAAGGCGTTTAAGGAAAAATAAGACTGAGTCAAAATTGAAAGTGCAAATTGCAAATACTTCCCTATTAGAGTGATAGAGCTATAAATATCAAGACTGTTTCTGTTAAACAAGGAATAAAATACTCCAGAATCAATGAGAGGTGTTAGCACCAGGGGAAAACAGCATCTTAAATCCCTGCGCTAACAATTAAATCAGACGTTTTTGACACTTAATCTGAGAAACTCCTGGCAGTACTTTATTCTTTGTGTTATGATTCAGAAACTCACAGTAGGAGAAAAGCACATTTTGAAGCATTATCAGGTTGGCTTTCTCAGCACTGTCTCCAAACATATTTCAGTATATTATCTTCAAGCCAGTTTTATGCTTAAAAAAAGGTGATGGGTGAAAATGAGTGAGTTTCCAGAAATATACTCTATGGCCTCAGGAAGTCAAAGAATTGATCTATACAATAACAGTTGAACATCGACTCAGTCAGAAAAAAGAGGATTTCTCCATCAGATCAAACAGAACCTTTGTGTAGCATCCCCTTAAGTCATATCTCTGGACTCTGGGAGAACCCGAAGTCTTGAGATCACTCACCTCACCACATGTGGTCCTTATTCAAGTTTTACAAAGTTATTTTTCCTTGATTGTTGTAAAGGACCTGTTTTAATACAATACTTGTTGTTAAACAAGTAATGAAACAGATACGATAAACTTTAGAGTTTTGGAATCCCATTTATCTCCAACATTCTAAATGCTCTATGTCTGCCTGATTCAAAGTCCTAGCTGGACTCAGACTCCTGCCATAGCTGAGCTGTGAGGTGGATTATTGGATCAGCCACTGCTCACAGCTTGTAAGAGGCACACTGCCAGTGTCTGAGCAGGACAAATGACTTATCCTGGAGGAAGCTTGGGGGAAGCATGAACAATGGAGGTAGTAGGGGCTCACAGAGCTCCATTTGAGGATTGACCTCCCAATTAGCCATGCTGTTTTGGTGAGTTTCTAGCTATCTCTGAATTTCAGCTTTAACACTGGTAATGTGGAAATCATAGTACTGATTACAGTGTCAGCCCAGAGTAAGTCAATGACCTTATGGTTATCGACAGACTTGGTCTTGGCCGCCCTACTACAGTTACCTAATGAGAATGCAGAGACCTAACAGTGCGCACTGGAGCCAGGTTAAGAAGTTCTGCCAAGTAATTCTGCCAGGAATCTGAGGGCATAGCCCAGGGACTGTGGTACAGATACTAACAGGAAGTCAAATAGCTTAACTACCAGCACGTACTCCAGGTAACTAGCTGCCTTTGGGTCAGTCAGTAAAGGACTAGAAACAGGCTTGTCCCTGAAATTTTAAAAGACAATAACAAGGCCACTGTGCCTTACTGTGTATTCTTAACTTGCACTGCCCACTGTAGTCAATCCTGGCCATAGTCAAGCATGTACTCTTAGCAGCACTTTTGAGAAAAACCCCAAGAGGCTCTTTCAGGTCCTTGACGTAAAAATGTCAAGAAGAGAACAGGTCTTGGTAGTTCTTGCATTATTTCAATGAGAAGGAGGAAAAAAGGCAAGTCCCAGGCTCATGTTTGCCTTATCCACACCACTCTTTTGCTGTCTGGTTATACCTCCAGTTTATTTGCTGAAGACAATAGTAAGAATGAAACAGAAACTCTTTGTCCATTGCAGTAGTCAGGGAGCAGGAAAAAACATTCTCAGTTGCAGATGTCAGTACTTCATCTCTGAGCTCTGTGCACCCATTTAATGAAAGTTTCAAACCTCCCAATTTCAGCCCTTGGAATAAAAGCCATTTTTACTGCTTCTATAACTATCAGCACCCTGGGCTTTTTGTTTGTTTTTCATGCTCATAGTTTCCTCCTTTTCTTCTTTTTTTAAAGGAAATTTATGTTTATTTTGCTCAACCTCATTTCCATTTTGCTCAGGAGCTATAGAAAATCAGTTTAAGACCACTCAGTGGTGGTTGCTGCCCATGCAGTGGTCGAGCACTGGAAGTCGCAGACCAGGCTTCAGTGGCCATCTGAGTGCTCTCGTCCTCATTCCGGTACAGCTGAATGGGCAGAGAGCCATTTCATGACTCAAGTTAATCAGCAGCGCACTCAGGACCTGGGCCAGGTTATTTGCCCTGAAATTTCTGTACGGTCACAGCTTATTTTGCAGCATTCTATTCTTTCTTTTCAATCTCTTCAGGATCTTTATAGAAGCAGAGATCAACCATGACCTCCGGCAGGTGTTTCAGGGAAATAGTGAAATATTTTGCATGTCCAGAATTTTCTGAGTCAGCATCATATTTGTTCAGAGAGCTTCTTTGTTGCATGAGATTGCATCAAGGTGCAGAGGACAATCTGTGTTGCATAGAGCAATGGTAGGCTGAGTGAGAAGCTAGTGGTCAGCTATAGAACCAATAGAAGCTAGAAGATGCAGCTCCTGGAAAGCTACCTAATTACTGGATGTTGCAGTGACATTGGAAATCAGTACACTGACTAAAATCCATGGATGATATGACACTGACATAAGCAGAGTTTTCAAAAGTAATCATGGCAGATCTGTCTCAGATTCATGATGTAAATGTCATCACCTTTCTTTTTCTAAATAAAGGTTGGTGACATTTACAAAAGTTTCTACCGTGAAGAATTTGTAGATATCCCCCTTCTTTATCTCCAGGGCATCAAGATCTCTGGATTTTGAGAAAATATCCCTTTAAGTTACAATGGGAATCCAGCACAGCACAGTATGGACTTGCTCTGTGCAGAAGTAAGGAAGCTCATACTCATTCTTTTCAGACTTTCCTACTAGCTCAGAGAATTTTGTGTTTTTAAATTATTTAGAACTGTGATTTACTGTCTCAAGAGACTTGTTGCAGATATTTAAAATAGACAAAAACAAAAGGTGTTCTGTACTAATTTATATAGTCCCTGAAGTAAGTACAATCCATCATGTTATATTTAGACTTGAAGAATTCAGTCAGTGAGATGGAATCCAGCTATTACTGATTCACAGAGCACCTGTCACTTGTTCCACAGCTGTCTCACCCTCTCTGGTTTACTGACCACCATCATTTGACATTCTTTTCTACGACTTGGAAAGAATGAGACTATTTTCATACTTCTTTGCTTAGATGGGGACAGGAAAGCAGCTACGTATAAGTGATGGAAAAAGACTGAGGAAACAACACTCTAATCAGATGATCTTTGAGTGATTCCAAATGTTATGAAATAATGCAGTTGAATTGTGAAAAACAAAGTGAAACAGGGCTTAGGAATGCTATGCCCTCTTTTTATCCTCTTGGACAATGTATTTTCCTTGGGCTACTCAACCTTTCCATGGATATTTAACATTTTATGTCTGATTTATTTCACTTAAAACTATGTTCTCTAAGTGCATCCATTTTCCTACAAATGACTTAAATTTATCCCTCTTATCTTGAGGAATTTCTAAATGGGTAGCTTTGATTTTAAATTATATAATAGCACACATGTATGCTGTCCCAAAATGGACAAATGATTGTGAACAGAGGTTTTTTGGCATACTGGTAATATGGAATGGATTGATGTAGTAATGATGCATTTTACAAATTGATTTCCATTTATCTTTCTAAATATCTTTGCAGAAGTGTGTTTTTGAAGGTTATGAATTATTTTATAATATGAACTAGATTCATTATTCAGATTAGTAAAATTCCTTAACTGACCTCACAAAATCTGAGGTCAGTTAAGTTTTCAAAGCTAGTAGATAAAAGACCATGACATGAGTCACTTAGAGTTAGATGGGCAATTGTTCCTTGAGGAACAAACTTATATAAACAAAGAATAGCTATAAAATGACATAATAGGGCATAGCTATATCTAACTTCCTCTCTGAGGAATCTCAAAAGGAAGTCTTTTAACATGATGGGAAATAGTATTTTTTTCAATTTGTAGAAGTAATAAGCAGTAGGGCTTAAATATTATAATGAGTATTTTTATGTTCCAGATGTGAAGGTCTGGAGGTATCCTAGAGAGTTTCAAAATGCTGTGAAGTGAGACTGTGGAGAGAAATTGTTTACTAAGCATATATTATATGTCAAGCAGTGTTGACTGACACCTCCCCTACTTCTTCCCCACCTGCTTTCCCTGGGGTTCATATGTATACCACACAATGCATTAGAAGACCTGAGAGTAGGTTTTATACCCTTTATACCAATACACATAGCATAACACGAAAATTTAAAAGTACTCAAATACTAAATATTTATATTTCTGTAGAATGTTGGTCCTGATTGAGACTGCAAGAAACAACCACATATTTCCTTCAAGGTCACTGAACAAAGAAAGGGAAAAGACTGTCTCAAAAGCTAGCCTCACATTTCAGTAGAAAATGCAACAAGTGTAGATTTCAGAAAACTGTGAACTGTGTCTTCCTTTCTTATAAAATGTGAACCAAACCCATTAAAATAATAAAGAAAAAACTTTTATTGAACTAAGCTCAATATTTTTATTTTTTCAATACTTTTACTTTAATTACTCAATACTTTTATTGTCTCTAAACCATGCCTATGTATTTACCATTATTTTAAGTGCTTTGCAATAATGAACACATTCAATCCAAACTTATTACAATTCCTGTGTTATAGGCCAAGAATCAGAGACAGAGAAAAGTCGTACTTTTCCCATGGAGGTGGTTGAGCCAGGCCCCCGTGGTCTGGCTTCCAGCTCCCTGACTCAACTCTTCCGATTCAGACCTGGCTTTCTATATGGCCATTATAGGCTAAGTTATGCATTCTTTTTTCACTAGTGAGCTGAATCTGAACGGTTTTCTGCTTTTAGTTTAGCTCTATCTCTTATCACTCCACTAGCTACTTAAAAAGTAAATGTTGATTGCTTCATTAATTCTATCATCACTTTACCATTACAAGACTTCATTTATGTCTTATATTCCAAGCCCTCGATGTCTGTATTATTTTTGCATTTTCCCCTAAAGGAACCTGGTGTGGCTTTTTCAAGTATGCACATAATTGTGCACAAAGAAATGACTGCTGCGTGTGTTGTGAGGTGCCACATATCCCTTACATTTTTTTCCTGTTGAACTTGTGCCCTGCAATTTTTCTTTATTTTCTATTAGCTTTGCTTTTTATCAGGGTTTCCTTTGTTCCCCTGGGATTTTTGCTTAGCACTAGTGCCTATTAAATCAAACTTTTCTTTGACAGATAATTTGTATAATTTATTGGGATGTAGGAGTCTCAAAAATGTTTTTGTATCTCCAGTGACTTGGTATAAACTGGATGGTGATGGGCCAGAAAATTACTCTCCCAGCCCTGCAAAAAATGACTGTGTAGCTCTTACCATGATTAACTTGGAAGCAGTTTAAATGTGCTTAACTCTCCATGCAGTTTCCTGTCAACCCATTATGAAATAATTATAATAACCTACAGGTGGGATGTGTACTCTATTCAGTGGGTGGCAGATCTGTTTCTGAACAAATTTCTTCATGGAGCAAATTCCTAGTAGAGTTTATATTTCATAACTATTCTTAACAGTAGATATCATTCCATAACAATTGTATTTATGTCAACAGCCAAACTCCTGTGTGTGACCAGGAATTTAGCTCACTGTCACAAGCATATGTCTGGCAAGTGCAAAGTCCTGAGCTCAACTCCCTGTACAAAAAAAAATATGTGTGTGCATGTGTAACACAAAAGCACAGATCTACTTTTATTTTTATTGTATCACCTAAAATGCTTTCATCTTGAAAGGAATAGTGATGCAGAGTAATCAGGCCACTAGGTAATAATTTGGTTAATTACCAAGAAACTCATTATCTGATTAATTCAAATTATTAATAAAAGACAATGATATTTCTTTTTTAATTATCTGAATGTTTCAATTCTCTGTGTTAAATCACCAAAAACACGTTAAAAAGTGTGACTTTTGGATATATAAATATACATGTGCCACTGATTGATAAATAGTAGATATTAAATTAGTCAATGTTATAATTTACCATATCCTTTAGGTCTTAAAAGACTTGAATTTAATACTTCTTCCTGCTTACTTTTCCTGATATCTTGGAGGCCATAGGTGCCATGATGATTGGTCTCTATCTAGTAATTTCAAAATCACAAGCATAAGTAGTTGGTAATTATACTGTGGTTCTGTAAAATGTTTTGAACAATAATTATGATTTTAAAAATAATCCTTGTGGTTATGTTGTCTGCTTCAAGAGCTCCAGAATATGTTACATAGAGTGAAAGCACCTTTTGGTTACCACCAGGCCTTCAGAATTACAGCAGGAACCAAGGACAGTCTGTAAGAATTCCTTAAGATTCATAAACCTATTTAACTTCCCATGATTTGTTTTTTTGGAAAGTGTGTTTATTATTTTACACCTGATTTCTCCCAGAATGTAACAGTAAAATTCTAAATTCTAATTCATGGAGCCAATTCCTAGTAGAGTTTATATTTCATAACTCTTTGTTACAGTAGATATCATACAGTGGATACCATGGTTTGTCAGCTGGAAAAAGAGCACTGGTGTCCACACTGTTTCTAAGCCCAGTGCAACCAGTACCAGACCACTTTCAAGATGCACGTGTTTCTTTTGTGACCCTCTGTGAGGACACAATTCTCTCTCCAACTTTGCTACTCTTCTTTATAAATTCTTTTCACCTCTTCCATCTCCACTGCTTTCACCACGATCATCTTTCACCTGAGCTACCCTAGCACTGTCCCTGTTTCTCACAGTGATGTCTTTCAAAAGTCATAACGTGGATCATCATTACCCTTATTTTTATCACTAATTTTTTTTACACTTAGAATTTGACAGAAACTCATTACTGAGCTTGAAAATGAGCATCATCAAAATGTGGTGCCTGGCATCCTTCTTTCAGTCTCATCTTTCCCTACTTTTTGCCTCATCATGTTACAGGTGTGTTGTTTATTTGTTGCTTGGTTATGGTTGTTGTTATTTGTTTAGTTTCTGTAAAATGCTAGAAGGGTCTTTTGTACATGCTTCTGCATTGTTTTGAATGCTTTCTCTCTTCTTTCTCCTCGCCCCACCCCTCGCTGATCCACAATCATGCCCAGGCCTTCACACTGCTTTGCATGCTCACTTCTTTCTTCTTTTTCTTCAGTTTACACATCATCCCCCCCATAAAGCATTTCCTGTCTTACTTTCACCTAAAGGGTATCTTCCAGTTACTCAGTAAGTCTTGTCCTTTTTCTTTAGAATATCAAACAGTTTGAAATTATGTATTCAAGAGTTATTTCTAGTGGTATATTGCCTCACCAGTAGATCTCAAGGAAGAACAAAGTGATTTCAAGCCAATGTCCTAACAGCTGCACCTGGCACATAATATATACATAGTAAATAATTTCTGAATGACTGAATGAATGTGTTCTCATATCTAAGAACAGTGAAAATGGGAAATCAAGAAGAAGTAAAAGTTGCATGGACAGACAGGCCTTTTGAGAAGAGAAAGGTTTAACTTAAGGAAAAAATTTGTTAATAGAATACATTTCTGAAATGGATCCAGAGAGGTGTTGTTTTCCTGAACCAAGCATCACTCTGAGCCCAGCATGTTCTCCTGGGCTTTCCTGATTGACTCATGTGTTCTTTGACACCAAAGCTAATTTCACTGCAATGTTTACAAACACCTGACTTGTGTTTTCCTATCATTCCTGTTGAGTCAGTAGATGATCTGAATCATGGATCTTAGCTTGAAGGAAAAATATAGGGCAAATTGAGAAACATGCAAGCAAAGGCAAGAAATCTTTTCAGAAAAAGCATAAGATTGTATTCTATGTGATCGATGATTTTAAATTTTGTCTGTTGGAAATTTTATTTTTTTATTTTTATTTTTTGCAATTCAACTTTGATAACCTCAATCTTAGTAACCTAGTGTTAGCAATACTTTGGGGAATACAGAAAAGATTTTGGTTCCACACTTGGTGCCTGGCAATATAGGGCAGGATGGCAGCAGCCCAAGGCAGGGATACAAGAGGAAAGAAAGACCCAGCAAAGGTCTTCAGAGCAGCAGAGTAGAACAAGAACTGACAAATCGCTACAGGATGGGTCCGTCTCACATGTCAGCATTCCTTAAGATTTTTAGACATGTGAAGGAGGGAAATCTTACTTCCCATGGGTGTACAGGGCAGAGCACATTCCATGTGACTGATGTTAAAGACATGAGTGATCTCTGAAGCCTAAAAGGCTTGGGGACATTTAGGTTAGCCCTGGTTTAAAATTCTCTCACTTAGACATTTTGACTTTGAAGAAGAACAAGAGTCAAAAAATTCCACTAGTATATTGGGCTTCCTTCCTCCCTTCCTTCCTTCC
>PVJX010043578.1:0-13599 GCA_004027295.1 Dolichotis patagonum
TGATAATTTGTAACCCAAGGCAAATTCCTAGAAGAGAGCCAAAGTATCATCATGCTGAGATGTTGGAAGGGGCAGGAAGGTCAATGAATGAATGGTTAATAATTTTGATTAGTGGGTGTGATTTTCGCATGTGGGTCATTAGTTTTGTTTCTGTAGTTGAATTACAACGGTGGTTTTTCATACCACTAGTCATGGTTAAATTCCATGTAGGAATTATGACTTTAAACATTATGCACATTCTTAGCATCTTGTTAGTCATAGGATTTTTATGCCTATCTGCGAAACATTCCCCCATTTATGGCGGTCTAAAATTAATTGTTAGTGGCGGTATTGGGTGTACACTTATTTTAATTCAAGGTGGGTCCTTTTTAGGACTCATAGTATTTTTAATTTATTTAGGAGTTATGATGGCTGTGTTTGGTTATACAACAGCTCTAGCCACAGAATGATATCCAGAAACATGATTATCTAGTATTATTATTTGAAGTATTTTATTGTTAGGTTTAGTTATAGAGCTTTTATTATTATATTGATGAGCTAGTAATGATCAAGTTGAAATCCTAGTTGACTACTATAATATAGGAGAATTAATTGTTTATGATGATGACAATGCAGTGTGTTTTCTTAGTGAAGACCCTGCAGGAGTAGCTGCTATTTATAGTTATAATTATTGATTAATGTTTGTAGCTGGTTGGTCTATATTTGTAGGTATTTCTATTGCTATTGAGATTACCCGAGGTAGTTAGATAACTATAATGGTTGCCAGGGTTATAGAGATAAGAAAGGAGAGAAAATAGAGTTTAATTAAACCTCCTTGATTAGATGTATGGATAGATGCTAAAATTTGTAGACTAGGGATGCTCTTTGGAGCGATTTTCTCTAGCCAGGTTAGGTCTATAACTGTTGATGATAGGTTTTGACTTATCAATAGATTTTTACAAGGAAGCAACCAATACATAATAATTGGAAAGAAGCCTAATATATTAGAGAAGTTAAAGGACTTTGTTGAATAATTTGATTTTAAATTATAGGTTATTGTGTTAAGTTCTGTTGCAATTGTAAAGCCAATGATTGTTACTGCAAGAGCTGAGGCTTTTAGGTAATTTGGTATCGTTATTTGGTACACACTTGTGGGTTGAATAGTATTTGAAATGAAAAATCCTGCAAAAATGCTTCCGAATGCTAGGCGATTAATTGAGTTAGTTAATATAGGGTTTTTTTCATTAATTATGGGTGAGAAGTTGAATCGTGGACTTACTAGTAAGGTGAAGAATAAGATTTGAGCGCTGTATGCAGCTGTTAGGGAAGTGGCAATTAGAGCAAGGGCTAGAGCTCAGGCATTAATATGGGATGTAGTACTTAAATAATTAAGTCTTTGGAGTAAAAGCCTGTAAGGAACGGTATTCCTGTCAGTGTGTGGCTTCCAATAATTAGAGAAGTTGTAGTAATGGGTAAAATTTTGTAAAGTCCTCCTATTTTTCAGATATCTTGTTCATCATTTAGGTTGTGGATAATGGAGCCTGAACATATGAAGAGCATGGCTTTGAAGAAGGCATGTATGCAGATGTGGAGAAAAGCTAGGTATGGTCGGTTAATATCAATAGTTACTATTATTAGTCCTAATTGGCTGAAAGTAGAAAATGCTACGATGTTTTTGATATCATTTTGTGCAACTGCGCAGATAGCGGTAAATAGTGTTGTGATAGCTCCTAAGTATACGGCGCTTGTTTGAATAAAATAGTTGTTTTGTATTAGAGGAGAGAATCGAATTAGTAGGAAACTTCCTGCAACTACTATGGTACTAGAATGAAGTAGTGCCGATACTGGTGTAGGGCCTCCTATTGCTGAGGGGAGTCGTGGGTGAATGCCAAATTGGGCTGATTTTCCAGTAGCTGCTAGTAATAGGCCAATTAGTGGTAATAAAGAGATTTCATCTTTCATGGTAAATAGTTGTTGTAATTCTCATGAGTTAAAGTAGGTAATGAACAAATTCAGCAGTGAAGCTGGCTACAAAGTCAATGAGCAAAAATCAACAGCATTCCTGTACACGAACAAGAAATTCACTGTGAGAGAAATTATGAAAATATCACACTTCACAGTAACATCTAAAAAATGAAATACTTAGGAATCAACTTAACTAAAAATGTAAAAGACCTATGTAGTGAAAATTATACTATGCTAAAAAAAGGAGACTGAAGAGGATGTTAGAAAATGGAAAGATGTTCCATGCTCTTGGCTAGGAAGACCCAACATAGTGAAAATGGCTATACTCCCAAACCTGTTATATAGATTTAATGAAATTCCAATCAAAATACTATTGACATACCTCAGAGATCTAGAGAAAACACTCCTAAAATTCATTTGGAAACACAAGAAACCTAGAATTCCAAAGGGAATTCTGGGCAATAAAGACAATGCAGGAGGCATCTCAAGTCCTGACTTGAAACTGTACTACAAAGCCACAGTGATAAAATCAGCATGGTACTGACAAAGAAACAGACCTGAAGATCAATGGAACAGATTAGAAGATGCAAGTATATGTACAAAGACACTCAGCCAGCTGATATTTGACAAAGAGACTAAACATGTTCACTGGAGGAATGATAGCCTCTTTAATAAATGATGTTGGTAAAATTGGCTGTCCACATGCAGAAGACTGAAAATAGATCCGTGCCTATCACCGTGCACAAAACCAAAGTCTAGGTGGATCAAAGACCTAAACATTAAAACAAAAACAATAAATCTACTAGAAGATAAGGTACATAGAAATCTTGGAGACATGGGGTTAGGCAGAGAATTCATGAACAAAATGCAAACTGCAACGGGAAACACTTCAGAGAATGAACAACTGGTATCTCATATTATTGAAAAGTTTCTGCACTTCAAAAGAAACCACCAGCAGGGTGAAAAGAAAACCCACAGAATGGGAAAAAATTATAGCCAGCAACTCCTCAGATAAAGGAATTGTATCAAGAACATATAAAGAATTAAAAAATATCAACCACCCCAAGTTCAAAAACCCTCTCAAAAAATGGGCATCTAAGATGAACACACAGCTCTCATATGAAGATATTCAAATGTCAAATAAGTACATGAAGAAACATTCACCATCACTGATCATTTGAGAAATGCAAATTAAAACAACATTGAGATATCATTTCACACCGGAAAAAATAGCTGTCATCAAGAAATCAACTGATAACAAATGTTGGCAAGGCTGTGGGGGAAAAAGAACACTGCTCCACTGTTGGTGGGGATGTAGACTGGTGCAACCACTATGGAAATCAATATGGAGAATTCTCAGAAGATGAGGAGTGGATGCTCCATTCAACCCAGCTATTCCCCTCCTGGGTATTTTCCCAGATCCCAAAAGTTCATATCACAGTGATATATGTACACCTATGTTTATAGCAGCCCAATTTTTAATAGCTAAATCTTGGAAAACAGCTAAGATGCACATCAACTGCCGAGTGGATGAAAAAGTTGTGGTACTTCTACACAATAGAATATTACTCAGCTATGAAGAAGGAAGACCTTGAAGCCTTCATAGGGAAATGGAGACAACTTGAGACTATCCTCATTAGTGAAATAAATAAGAATCATAATTATAAATATCAAATTGTGTCTCCAGTGTAAAAAGTAATAAGAAATGTAAGAGTATAAAACTCAAAATGTGTAATTTCTACTATAAAAACAAGAGAAAAAGAAAGTGCTGTAAAGGATATAACTGCATGTGTCTTTAGATGTGCGGAAGATAGATGATCATATTAATGTTTTTGTTAGATTGTTGAGCAGAACTGTTAACAGTCTCACTGTTTGAATGTCTACTTTATATGCTTTAATTTTGTAACTTGAACAACTACTTCCCAGATGACAGTATATAATATCAACATCTGATATCTTAGTGGGTTTTTTTTGTTCTTTTCTTTTTTTCCTTTGGAATTCTGTATTTTTGCTACCTTTTTTTCTGGTATTGTTTGGTTGGTTTTTTCTTTCTAAATAAAAAAAAGATTTTATGATAATCATGATTACCCATTTCATTGTTTTGAAGCCTTTCAGTGTTTTCATTCATCAATTGGAATTGTTTTATTCTGGTTTTTTTTCCTTTATTATGCTTGAATGTATGAACAGCTTTTTTGAAGAAAACAAAACATTATGGCAGCCATTGCTGATTTAATATTGTCTTGCTTAGAATTCCTATAATGCGGCTGAGATCAGCGCCATGTTGGAACTTAGGGCGCCGGGGCGAGGGCTTAGAATCAAACAAACCACCTCCCCCTCCCACTGTTAACAGTTGGGTTCCAGGGATCTGGGTATCTCTTAGGAGGTGACCATTTTGGTACAGCAAGTTGGGGGAGTTTCCTTCTACTATCTCTGAAGGCAGATATGTTTATCGCCATTTTGCTTTGTCCTGATTAACGGTGTTGCTCTATTCAATACTCTGTGTTGATGTGTTCTATAATGTTGTGTATTTCTTTGATTTTGCTGTACCTAGTAGAAGAACAACTATTGTGAAGACAACGAGATATACAGTGTTGCCTATTACTGTTGTCCTGGTGAACTGCTGTGATGTTCTGTGCCAATTTCACTATACTGTCTCAATTGGCTTTATTCCATCCTGTTTTTTGTAACTGTTTTCAGCCTCACTGTGTGTTCACTTTGTATGCCTTAATTTTGTAACATGAACAGCTATTTCTGGGAGGACAGTATGTGGTTTGTCAACTAGTGATTTATGGGGTTTTTTGAGGTTTTGCATTGTTTCTACCCTTTTTTCTGTATTGCTTTTATTTCTCTTTAAATAAAATTTAAAAAAAAAGAATTCCTACAATGCTTCTACTCTGCTATTACCATCAGTTCTATCATGTTGTGTCTTATTGGGATTTTAATATATGTGATAGTATAAACATTTTTTATTGAAAAAGAGATATTACAATAGCCATTGATCATTCTCTGTTATTTGGTTCAGAATGTCCTGTAATTCTATCATTTTTGAATGTTTTTATACTGTTTGGTATGTTTGATATTATTGTATTTGAAACTATGCTCTACTATAGCAGAGAAAAAGATATTTTGATAGCCACTGTTAATATCTGGTTGTCTTATTGTAAAGTGCTGTGTTGCTTATGTTGTTCTGTTCTGATCTGCTTTGTTCTGCCCTCTTTTGTTTTATTCTCTTTAAAATAAAAAAAAGTTTTAAAAAAGTGTCTCATTTTTATGGGAGGATATCTATTCTTATGTATTTTATCACCAAAAATGTTTCCTGCAGAGCTATAGCAGAAGTACATTCTAAAATGTGAATATGAATGGTCTGTCTCCCATAGATAAAGCTAGAAAATCCCAAACAATAGAAAAAAACCCAAAATACCAAAAGCCAAAACATGAAAACTAAAATGTCACAGTGTTTTTGTAATACGTCCTGAAATTAATATCTATTTAAGTATTTTATGCTGACCTCTGTAGTTGCCAGACAATCTAACTCAGGTAATCTCAAGTCAAAATTGAAAATATCATGTGAACTGGTATTGTGATGTGTGAAGCCTTGACACTATAGGAAAGATATAGGTTTGACACCTGGCACATTCCCAAATGTGTTTGCTAAGGAAACAGATATCCTGGTTTTGCAGTATTTTTTATTTGTGCCATTTTGTCTCCCCCTAGTTTTTCCTTGATGGTTTCCTGAATTGAGCCACACTTGCCAAGGCATAAGAACACACATGTGACAACAACCATGAGATTTTCATATGAATACACTCATCTTCATGAAATTTTAATGTCCTCTTCATAGTCAAATTTTTTTACTTCACATTGACTGGCTCTCCTTCTTTCCTATTTTTTCCACTATCTTCCCTTCTTTTCCACAATACTATGCTCCCTTATGAGTCTTTATATCCAATATCCTGCACCTTTCCACACATATTCGACTGGGAAACATGTTGAAAACACACTCAGTGATAGATGACATGTTTAAGGAGAGTTGCCATTGAAATTAAACTTCAACCACACTCTGGGATATCAAATGTTTCGTATTTGAACAGGCTTTGGTGCTGAGCAATTCCACAGCCAGTTCGTGTACTGCCTGTGAATGATGCAAGAAACTGTTCACTGAAGACCTTAGGGAAGGGGTATCAACCAAATGACAGACTGCACAAGGGCAAAAAATGCTCAAGGGAAGATCAACAGAGAGTTCACCCACCATGTACAGGGATATGTCATGTCCTCCTGGCACTGTAGGCATAGGTAGATTTGCAGGCATGTTTTATTTACTCATGAAAAAATCACAAAAATCTAAGCAATGAAATGTTCAGAGAAAATAGTGTTGTATATTTGGCCTCTGGTAATCCAGCCCTTTCATATCTTGCCCTAAAGACACATGCCTCCAACCAAGGTATCCATGACAATGCCCAGGATTGTGACTCAAGTTCCCTATAACTAACCTGTGTCACTGATCTCGGGGGCTAACACACAATACTGTTCAGCCAATCACAGCTCAGTTTGCTTTCCTGGCAACCTCAAGCATGTTTATTTCTGCATCCAGGTCTGGCAACCACCTCTGCAGCAGCTTTCCACCAGATACGTACAGAAAAATTCCAATCATGCAGTATTTTCCTTAGACTCCCTAAGTTTGACCACAATTTTCTTCCCAGCTGTACTGATCTGAAGGTGTGTAAACCTTTTTAGAGGGAAATGAAATTTACTGGAGAAGCTTTGCTCTGTCATGAGGTCTAATGGTCACAACCCTAATCCTACAGTCCATTGTTTTCTTGAAACTAATGGATAGAGTAAATGTCATGAGGAGGAATTGCAAAATTGAGTCAGGTGTTTTTCCCCTTAGACAGGGCTTAGTCTCTAAACCTGCAATCTCTGCACACTGGCTCTCTAGGGCTTTTGCCTACATGGTGGGATGAATTAGCCCTAGAAGCCAGGAAGCCCTGCAGAAGTCCCTACAAGCAAGAGAGCCCCTGAATGACATGAATTTTGGTTTTTCCTGCTTTATCTTTCCTGCTTCTCTTTGGATCAAATTTGCTGGAACTTGATTGAGAGGAGGTCAGCAGGTGAGCCACCATATCCATGGGGACACTAGACACGAGGTCTTGTCTCATAACATAATCCAACAACATCCTAGAGAGCCAATCATCAGCAGGGTTTCCCAAACTCCAAATTTAACCAGGTGGAAGAGAAAAATTTACAAATGGAGTAGAAATACCCAGTCCCTTCAATACCCTTAATATTCCTTCCTGCTATGGAAATATTTATTCTCCACAACTCATGACAACTATGTGGCCTTTGAGGCCTGTGGATTTTTGGTTATATAACAAAATCTAAATCAAACCAGAAAATTTTATGACATAAATATGTTCTCAATTTGCCAATATTACCTTCAGAGGAAAAACTTTAAAAGGATTCAGAGGATAAATAGAGGAATAGAAGTGGAAGAGATTATAACCAAGGCTACAGGAAGATCATGTAAAATTTGGGGAACTGGTGAAGAAGATAGGAGGTAAAGAGAGAAAGAATTAATAAAAGTTCAAACAACTACTGAACAACTACTCCAAAAACCTGGAAAGTGCACTCATATTCATAAAAATCAAGATCAAATAATGAGGAGGAAAAATAAGTCATGAGACATATAGGAAAAAATGTCCACTTCAGATGTTATGTATGGTGTTAATGGAAGAAAATGAGTGGAGACAGAGGCCAAATCCATGCTTATTGATGCCAGCAACCCAGCAGTAGTTAATGGACAGGTATGGGATAATTGTAGTAAGGCTGCACCTTTATTTGCCCTGAAGTCAGACTACTTTCTGGTTTTGTGCTTGGAACCAGCGATCAGCAGTCAGCACAGCTTCTGTGGGCTTGACATTAGCTGAGGGCCATTAGATAGACCCAGTAGTTGTGCATTTCTCTTTTGAGGTCCCTGGGCTTTCCAGCAGTCTCCATATGTTTCCAGGATTTACACTGCTCCCCCTATACAGAGACACCTGACTCAGTGACTAAACTGAGTCACTCATTGTCTCTTTATTCTTTGTTGCAGCTCTTTGCTCTTCCTGTGGGCTTCACCTCTTGCTTAGTTCCTTCCTGGGTCCACAGGACATTCTACCTTCCTTCTACTATGATTTCTATTACTTCCTGTTTAAGTTTTTTCCTAAAAAGTATGTAATGACCTTCTTTATCTATTTCATCATTCTTGGCTTGACATTCACATTTTCTGCACACAGCATAACCAGTCCTACATTTTTCTGGGTTCCTGTGCATGGCAGATTGTTTTCCATCTTATTACTTTCAGTCTATGAATTTTCTCTTAAGCTAAATGTGTTTTTATGTATAGTATATTGTTGGATCTTGTTTCTTGATCCATTCTTCCAGTTTGTTTCTTTTGATTGATGAATTGAGGCCATTTACAATGATGGTTATAAATGATATGTATTGTTTTATCTCTGTCATGTTATTTTCCTGATGTTGGTTCCCTGCTTCTTCCCCTGTTTAATTACTTGCCATGTTAGGTGGTTTCCTTCTGTTTTTGTACATGGAATTGTGGTCATCTTTGTCTCTTTCTGTGTAATTTTCAGTACTCTTTATAGGGTTGGTTTAGTGTTCATGAATTTCTTTATTTGCTTTATGTCATGAAAGTGTCTTATTTCTCCATTGATTTTTAAAGATAGTTTTGAATGATTCGTTAATATGAGTTGGAACTTATTTGCTTTCAGGACTTGAAATACTGCACTTCAATTTCTTATTGACTTGAAAGTTTCTGTTGAGAAGTCTTCTGTGATTCTGGCGTGCTTTTTTAAAGGTTATCTTTTTCTTTTGTATGTTTCTATGTTGATGTTTGTCAATTTCTTTTGATATATAGCCTTATCACTAGTGTCGAGTTTTCCCTAGGAAAAATTTGTTCTTCTGGGCAGTTCTCTAGATGGAGGTGGTTCTTTTTAACCATCCTAAGAACATCCCTTCCTAATTTGTGAAGTATACAAAATTACAATTTGGCTCAGTTCTGAATCCTGTGGTACTGAACTACGTGGATGATTATGATACCATACCATACCAGTGTCATCATAGAGGGGAAAACTGTTTATAACATGTATGACATGCTGGCTAAAGTAGTATAGCTACTACTAACAAGAATTTCAAGTACATTTTAACTGCCAAAAAACTATGGTAACCATTAACCTGCTACCTCTATCCACAGGAGCAAACTCTAAGATTATACTATAAAATCAAATGTCTACAACACACTTATGTGTAGAGATTTCCCCCTCATTAAAATGATTTTACCCTCTTGTGTGTAGCCAGGGCATTAAGATGGGTAAATAATACTCAAATGATTAATGTGTTCAGATATAGTGGAGTCAAAGCTGGAGGTTAAAGGATGATCATCCAAGTTTTGGGAAACTGGAGGCCACAGGAGGAAAAGAATGAAATGGAATGTGGAGTAATCAGAAAGAGCAGAAACAATGATTATTCACTTTAAAGTTTAATTTCCAGAAGTACTTGAATAAAAGAGGCTCAAGAGTAGACAACATAAAAGAATGATAAGAAACTGAAACAGTCAATAAAAAAAGAGTAAGAGATGAAAAAGGGAAAAAGGAGAACAAAATAAGGAGGATCCTAGCGAAAGAGATGAGAGAAAAAAAATTTCCAAACACAAAAATAACCATAGATCACAAAACAAAACAAGACAACAAGAGAACAAAAGAATAGCCAGCCAGACAAACAAAGAAGAATAAAAATAGTAAAATATCTCTGGTGTTTACATTGTCCATGTTGATCTCAGAAATGTGTAGGTATGAAGAAGACCTTGACCTCTGGATGTGGGTCCTGGGGCTGGTCTTTTGTTGCTGGAGCTGTCCTGAATCCAAGTCCTGGATCCAAACTGCTGTTTAAGATGATTTCACATTTCTGGTCTCTCAGAATATTCCACCCTCCAAAGGCATGTGTGTGCTTATGCACCTGGGACCTGGCTATTGTCATGGAATTTGGGGTTCTGTTCAGTTCCACCAACAAAGATGTGTGTCCTTACATTCTCTTTCCAGGCTCCACTGTCCCAGTAGGAATGGGATAAACAGAGTGTGGACTCAGACACTTCTCACAGTCCCCACTGTCTTAGCAACAATGAAGAAAGCAAAGAGCACAAACTCAGACTCCTCAATTGAATATATATATATATATATATATATATATACATGAAAGCATTGAGCAAGATATTGTCTAGAATTTAGACTATGCAAATATTTACATAATTTTGCAAAAATTTTCAAACATGTACCTTTTTGTTGCACTAAAGTAAATGAAGAAAATCAGGGTGAAATAGAAGTTAAATCAACAAACATATGGGAACTCAGTCAAACTACTAAATATATATATGAATAATGTTGATTACAAACTGAAAAATTTATGGATCAGAACAAAACAAAATGGTAACACACAAATAGCAGAAAATATGATTGTATAATGAAAGAACTGAAGCATTGTGAATGAGGCAGCCCCTGCTGCAGGACAGAGAATCACAAATCAATGCTAACCTGAAACTGGGTCATTGTGCTTTCTTTTTTACTTTCTTGATGTGCAAACTTTATTTTTAAAACATTTATTTTTAATAATAAAAGTTACACATATTTATCACTATGTAATGAAACATATGCAGTTTCATACACAAAGACTTCCTTTCAGTTGGCCACAAGACAGCAGCAAATATACTTAACCATAGACGTAATGAAACACAATTTGAATTCAAATGCATTCTAGAATTTTGCCATAAGATGACAGCAGAAGCACATAACTGCTCTAGTAATATTTTTAACATTCAAATGCATTCCTCAATTTTGCCATAAGATGGCAGCAAAAGCACATTACTATAGTAGTAAGAAACATTGACATGCATTTTTTGAATTATCCATAAGATGGCAGCAAAAGCACATAACTACAGTAATAAGGAAACCAGTTTACATTCAAATGCTTTCTTCAATTTATCAAAAAGATGGCAGTAAGGGCACATTAAATACAGTAGTAGTAAAAAGGATATAAATGTGGTTTATCTGTCAGCATCCAAAAGCATACTTCCATTTTTCCACAATATGGCAGCAAAAGCACATTGCATGCAAGCTCAGAAAAAAAACCTTAAACAGCGATCTGTAACTGAACTCCAATGTTAATTGTTCAGTTGATTTTTGGCATACTTGCACAAAAAATTCATGAAATTGTTATTGTTTCTCATAACATAAATATAGAATTTTTGTAGATTCTGGGAAATAAACAGAAGTCACTTACTATAGCAATAATCAGAGATGGATAATTTCAACAGTCTGGCATTAATCTGCATGCTTGTTGGCACATGTTGGAAAGCAAAAAGTGCAGATTTATAAATCAAATGGTTCACAGCCTACAGTTCTAATCTACACAGCGATATTTGTGGGTTTATTCCCTAATTACTTTAATTTGGTGAGTTTTCAAGTGTGCAAAGTAATTATCTTAAAGAATATTTACATATTGTGAGTTCATTTCAATTAGTCATTTAGGCTCTTTACTTCAAATTAGCACAAGATTTCTAATATATAAAATGTTCTGGGAAAACTAGTAGTATCACCCGATGCATCACTTTCCTACACTGACACATACAAATGGTTTATCATCTTTGCTTCAAACATTTTCTGCTATGTGGTACAAGGTATTGAACACAGGGCCTTAATAATCAATAGCAACCACAGTCTTGTATTTAACTTTTGGGAAAGGGCTTCATTAAATATCAAAGTTGTCTTGCTTACACTGGACTGTTGGATTCTCCTGTCTTAATTTTCTAAGGGACTGGAATAAAATATATTTAACCCACAGTTACTGTTCACTGTTTTTAGATTAGATCTCAGACTTTAACTATAAAAGTATGTCCCACAAACAATATAGTATTGTTTTGCACTATTCAATTCTACACATAAATACAATGACAAGGAAATTTCTATACTTTTCTTAACTTTTTGATAGATCTACACATGTTAGCATAGATATCATTAATTCTTAAAATGAAAAACATAATTTATTAATAATTTACAGCACAATGTGGTGATAACGCTGGTTTTAAGCACTGGCAGTCAGAAGATCCTAATTTAATAACAGCCACAAAGGCTCTGCTGCACAATGAGACCTGCTAGGCACATAACAGATTTTACTTTCTCCTTCAATTCCATAATTACTTCCTTCTCCTTTTTCTTTGCCGATCTGTCCTTGTTTCATTTGCTTTTTGTTTTTGCTTTGTTTTGTTTTCTTTTTAGATATAGTCTTGCTATGTAGTTCACAATAGCCTTGATATTGCTGTGTAGCCTGGGTTGGCATTGAATTCACAGCAATCCTCCTGCCTCATCCTGCTGACTGCTGGAATGGAATTATAGATGTGTACCACCACACCTGACTCAGGGTACATTTTTTCCTATAAAGAAACAAAGTTATTTTATTCATGTCTCTTTGCAATCTGCTTTTTAATTTAAAAAATGCCCTTAATTGATTCCTGATTATTTTTCAGTATAACTTTTGAGTGCTGTGTAATATCCCATTCTACAGATATACAAAGTTTGACCAAATGCATTTTCTAAGTGTATGTTTAAGATAATCTTTTGTTCCAGGAATAATGCCTTTGAGTTTACTTTGCACTAAAATCTCTGTACACATCTCTGTTCATTTGCTTGAAATAAATTCTTTATCATGGATACACTGTAAACACTAGACCCCACTGGAATTTTGTCTTCTGGGTGGCATTTAGAACAAAGAAGCACCAATCGACCGCCTATGTCCTTGTGGCAGCTCTATTTCTTACAGAAGCTTCCATCTGAAGCTCTCTTCCACAACCTTTGCAGTGCAATTTCTTACAGTGCAGAGCCATCCTCCATATTCCCCTTATCTACACCATGTGAAACTTTTCCTGCAAGTGTGACTCAAGGCTTGACCAAAAAGGGTAATTTCTTCTGAGTGACACAACAATGTCTTATCAAGCTCATATTCAGTGAGGTTTCACAACTCAATCACATTGAGTTGGATAATATTTCTGCTACCCATTGGGTATGTATATTTCCGTTACCTTTTAAATGTGTTCATATCTCCAGGTAATGTGGGTTAGAGGTTGCTCCTAGGAGCAATGAATACAGTGACAGAAGTTGGGTCAAAGTCAGTCATATGGATCTTGAGAATGGACTTAGGATCCATGAGTAAACAAAACCCCAAAGGCTTCCAGAAACATAGAGTATGACATGCAGATGAGAATTCTAGAGAATTGAGAGACATGGCCAACATGAAGGGAGGAGGAAGGATATGGACCACTCCAGTCTACACCCACAGTGACCCACCTCTCCCCACCAGGATTCGCCTCACAGCATTACATCCAGTGCTAAACCCATCAGTGGACAAATCCATTATCACACATCCAGGATTCCATCACCTCCCAAAATCACCATTAAGAGCACATGAGGCTTTTGAAGGGATATCCACATGTAAGCTATAGGACCCAGGAAGGGGGCCAGGAGCTGGGAAGCAGGGACCCATGCTGTGTGGTCAGGGCCAGCTGTCCATCTGTTCCTGGGGGAAACCAGGAGCCATCCCTGCACTGTGAAAGCTCCATGT
>PVJX010043579.1:0-13607 GCA_004027295.1 Dolichotis patagonum
ATCTGCTCTCATCCCTCGGGCACACACAGACCCCCGGGGTGGGGGGACATCATCGGTGCTGCAGCCCTGCCCATGACCTGGTGCACAGGACCCAGCAGCTGCCAGGCTGAGGCTGTGTCTGCAGCTGCAGCCACACCGCTAAGCACAGGGGATCCCCGGGACACCGCACCCCGGGGGTGGGAGAGGGTCACCCTAACTCTGCTGCCCACTGAATGCACTGTGGTACCGCCAACCTAGGCTCCAGAGAGGCTGCGGGTACAGGAGCCCAACCCAGAACCACCTGCACCCAGGGTCTAGCAGGGGAGGCCTCGGCGATTCTGGGTGGGGGTGGGGAGGGGAGGCTAGTGACGTCACCAGCGGACAGCAGGCACGGGGAACCCCTCCTGGTGAGCTGGGAGGTAGCAGAGGGGGCAAGAGCCAAGGCTCCACACCCGTCACACTCCCTGGGTCCCTCTCCCAAAACACAGTCTCTCAATTTAAGCAATTAAGGGTTAAAAGCCAGGTGCGGTGGTGCACACCCATAATTCCAGCACTTGGGAGGCTGAGGCAGGAGGATCACTTTAGGTTGGAGGCCAGCCTGGCCTACAAGGTGAGTTCAAGGTCAGCCTGAACTACACAGTGAGACTCTGTCTCAAACAAAAAAAAAGTTTCAGGATGCTGACGCATGTGGCCCTCTGCATCCCAAGGGAACGCTCTGGGCACAGGCCACGAAGTCACCGTGTGTTTAGGCCTCAGAGGAAAGGAGACCATTCTGATTGCTTTCCCACTATTTATATATAGTGTGTGTACATATATATGGGTGTATATACATATATATACACACACATATTTGTATGTGTATTGTGTTTATAAGATTTTTATATATAAGAAGTGATCAAGAACTATAGTGAACACTTACATTTTTTGAAAGTTATTGCAGTAAAACACAATACCATTAATTCCCCTCAAAATACTTATCTCATTGTTCTTACCACTTCTTTCTTTCTTTCTTTCTTTCTTTCCCTTTCTTTCTTTTCCTTTTTGAGACAGAGTTTCATCATGCAGTTCAGGCTGGCCTTGAATTCACTTTGTAGCCCTCACTGGCCTCGAGCTCACAGCAACAGAATTCACAGCGATCCTCCTGCCTCAGCCTCCTGAGTGCTGGGATTACAGGTGTGAGCCACCAAGCCTGGCCTTCTTGCCACTTGCTGAAGCAGTTCTCAGGCTCCTATTTCAGGAGCGCCTCTAAGAGTTGTGATAAAAAAATCCAGGGAATGCTGCTGCTCAGTGCCATGAGACGAGGGCAGGGTCAAAAACACCATGACGCGTCCCCCGCCACTTTGTCCACTGGACCTGGCACTGTGTGACGTTGGACTCTTCCCCAGAGTCAGAATGATCAGAAAAGGTTAAGTTTTGAATTAACTGAGGACATCAAGGCAGCCAGAACAGTGCGACCAAAGACTCAAAAAAGAACTTCCAAAACTACTTCAGACGGTGCCAAGAACAATGGAATAAGTGTGTCCCAAACAAGGGACACATCTTGAGGGGATGAGTGACAATGTGCCTTTTATTGTCAAACATTTTTTAAATGTAAATACTATGTTTTGATCACACCTTGTATGTCACATATATTATACCCAAGAAAGCTTCCCTATGTGTCCTTCATTTCAACTTTATTTCAATTATGAGTTAATTGGCAGAGCTGAGACTCAAGTTAAAATATGTTTTCTATTTAAAATCCTCTTAAGTGGCAGTGTATACCTGTGGCCTCAACAACCAGGAGCCTGAGGCACAAGGGTCACAAATGTGAACACAGCCTGGGTAATTCAGTGACTAGTGAGACTCTGTCTCAAAAAAATAAATAAATAAAACAGAACTGCACTAAAAGCACAGCATACAGGTCCGAGGCTCAGTTTTGTTTTGTTTTTACAGTTAATGTAAATACACGAGGTGCTTGTATAAGTAGAAAGAAAACAAATGCTACTTTTTGAATGAATAAAGTAAGCACGGTTTACCTGTTGGGAAAGTACTTTCCGTTTTGGACTTTTCTAACAAAACCAGCGTCATCGCTCTATGGGCTTTTCGCAATTTCTCCTGGATCATATGAATTTCAATATCTTCTAGAAGTTTCTGAAGCTGGAACAAGCACAAGGTGAGAGTCACCTGTACGTTCAGCTCACACCCTGGACTCCCGAGCCCAAAGCTATTCCTCTGCCATTTTCTCCCCCGGACAAGGAAGGGCTCCTTTCTTAGCTCCCGACTGCTCCTGCGGGTTAGATTCATCTTCCTGGAGCCCAGTGACATTTCTTCCTGGCCCATGTCCCAGCTGATAAAATACAACCCTTTTACCAGATTCTGCTGAACTGCAAAGTGCTTCAAGCCTCAGAGTGACGTCTTCTCTCTGGGGTCTTTAAACGTGGCCAGGGATCTCATGAACCATCACTTTTATTATCAGAGAAACCTTCAGGTCAAAATTCAATTTTGATGCCAAGGAAGGTTTCACACACAACCAAGGGGACACTGAACTCCCTTCTACCCAGGCTGCGTGCGTGGCCCACCATGCTTCCTGGTGGAAGACCAGGTGCCAGAGAGGGAGCAGAGCTCGGCAGGGTACACGGTGGTCTTGGCTGTGGCCCTGGGCCCTGGTTGGGGGCCCGAATGTTGCTTGTCGCCCAGGGGACAGGCCAGAGGCTTTACGTGCCTATTAAAGTAACCCCAGCCACAGGGAGCCTGGTCCCAAGGCCAAGCCGAGCAAAGCCTTGGAAAAAACGGCTTTTCCATATCGATGGCCTAACACGCCGCAGAGGCTGGTACATAAGCTGAACTCTCTTATTTTTGGAAGAACAATTATCAGAGCTGTATTCGGTATCTCATTTCCACGTGGATACTTGGGCGCTGAATTTTATGTTTAAGACAGAATTGTTCCTGGCACAGAGGCGGAGGCAGCCTGGGCTACATAGTAACTTCGAGGTCAGCCTGAACCGCCTAGCTTCAAAAAAAGACAGTAGTGATTAAGTTTTTTTTCCTTTTCCTGCAGGCCCATCTCAACTGAAGGAAAAACAAAGTAACAACCATCTAGATTTACACAACTGAGACATTTAAAGGTTAGTTTTTTTCTCAAAGTTCCCCATGTACTTTTAACTACTTATCCCCTCTCCAGCCGCCAGCACACTGCTCAGCGATTTACAACCCTCTAACTTATACTGAACTTCTTAAAAAACAAAACAAAACAAACCTACACCAATTGTGCATATTGTGTATATATATCGTGTAGTTTTACATGCTATTACCAGAAAACAAGCGTTCCAACGTGGATCTTAAAGGTTCCTGCATACCTGCTGAGTTTTTATTTCAATTTCTGAAGCTCCTTTTGGAGGAAGAACAGACTATTTATTATACATCCTTCAAATTCATCTTCTTTCTCCATCTGCCTTCCTACAGCTTTCTTGCTGGGGTAGAAAACGTCAGCTCTGTCAAAGAAGAGAGACAGAAATGAGCAAGCGACAGGTTTTTTTTTCCTTATTCTGATTCCCTGGTAATCGTTTTAATCATTTCCTGCCGGCTTATCATCATGTACAAATGTGCCAACCTGCTCACAGGCACATCGGCATCTAAATTCACCTCTCCCTTGGTCAGTCTTAAGTCCCGAGGCCTTTTCCTGGTGGGAACATACAATTTCAGCCTCCAGTCTTCAGCATACTGACCGTGCACTCATTCCCCATTACCCTGGACACTGGTGGCAATGCCATGAATCTTCCGGGGCCTGGAAGGTCCAGCGGGGCAGGTAGACCCCGAGTGAGCGCTGGCTGCGGACCCAACAGCGCCGAGGCCTTGCTGTGGGCTGTCACCCACCACCCTAGGGCCAAGGTCCGGCAGGTGCCCTGTTACCTCGGGGACCCCCGGGCTAGCAAGCTGGGTCTGCGCCCGCCCCGGGGGGGGGGGGTGAATTGCTAAGCACAGGCTGCCAAGAACGGGGTCTCGGAAGGCAGAGACCGCTGTGTGGCGGGGGGAGCCAGCCGATGATGGAGTAAGTGTGGGCGCCCCGGGAGGCGGCCTCGCTTCACCCCCTGACCCAGCCACACTCCCTCAGGCCCAGAGCTGCGGCGCAGGGAGGCGGCTCCACGTCCCCAGCTCCCTCTGCACCTCCGGCCGCCTCCACAGCAGCAGAAAGGCGCTCAGCCGGGCCGTGAGCCCAGCTGGCCGAAGGCATAGCAGACGCCCTGCTCTACGGGCCAGGCCCCAGTCAGTGTGCGACAGCCTTTCACAGCAGCCCATGCAAAACTAGGTTCTGGAGGGGACTCCCTCCCGGGGGGCTCAGGGCCGCAGCCCAGGGGGAGAGCTGAGGCCCTGTCCGCTCAGCTCGGGGTGCTTGGCTGAGGACCCCCTGACCTTTCCACTGCCATTAACAATTGAGCTGTTCACGTTTAGCTGGGAAGGTGCTGGCTGGAAACTTCAATTCTCTCCACCTCTGTGGTGGGGCTCTAAATTTTCACTTGGGATTTGACCCACTTTATGAGTAAGGAAATGGAAATGTATGTTTATTCTACTTCTTATTTCTTCTCTCGTCCTTTAAAAATAAAGCAGATAGCCGAGAGTGATGGCGCACATCTGTAATCCCAGCACTCTGGAGGCTGAGGCAGGAGGATCACCAAAAGTTCAAGGCCATCCTGGCCTACACAGTGATTTCAAGGCCATCTTGAACTACATAGTGAGAACGCGTCTCAAAAAATCAGAAGAAAAAAAAGCAGAGAGCATTTCATTTGAATTTATTATTCAATAGGCGATTTTACTTTAAAATTATGATTTCTTTCTGTGTGTTTGTGAGTATGTGTAATACTGGGGACTGAACCCAGGGAGCCCTGAGGGACGTCCTGATCCCCACGTCCTTTTTAAATTATTGCCCAGGCTGGTCGCAAATTTGCAATCCTCTTGCCTCAGCCTCCTGAGTACCTGGGATTACAGGCGTGTGACGTTACGCTTAGTGATATTTCCTGAAGTGAGCATTTGCTGTGAGAGCTGGAGGATGCAGAGGGAAGAAGTTTCCAGGCCCTGCTCTCCTACAGTCATAGAAGTGTGACCAAGGCCGCCCAGAGAGTGAGACAAACCGGGGACTGGAGTCCGGCCTTCACCTGATCACGGTGTCTGCGCCACAGGAGCTTCCTCAACAGGGCGAATCCCACGATTCCGATCAGAGGACATTTGAGGGCCAGCACCTTAGGCACTCAAGTTTCTTGGCTAGAAACAGGAAGAGCAGCCTCACGTAACTGGATCCCAGATTAGTGCTGTTCACATAAAAGAAGATGCCTCTGCCTGAGACAGGGCTGGTCAGTGTCCAAAGAAGGATTGGTCACTGAGACCAATGAGACGCCCAGGAGTGTGAGCTTGCATACAGCTGACACAGTCCCCAACACTGTGGCCTCCTCAACAATCAGCTGGCCCACAGTTCCCAGGTACCTCACCCTCAGACCCTTTCATCCAATGGAATCCTAGGCAGGAGCCCAAGATACCCACAGGCCAAGGCTCAGAACAGTGACCCCACTAGAGGCCATGGAGCTGGTTCCCTGTGATCAAAAAGCTCCGTAATATCCCTAAGGAGACCTTGGGTTGCCTGGTCCACAATTTTAAAGGCCCTCTGCTAATCCATCTCCTTCACGCTGGAGTTTTGCAGACACAGTAGAGAAAGAGCATAGCTCTTGTATCATGGCCGGAATCTAGGAATCTGGACTCAAAGGCAATATAAATTCTAGTGTTGCTTACTGTCTATAAATAAACTCTTCTAAATAAAAATGTGTCAGGCCAGGCATAGTGGTGCATGCCTATAATCCGGCACTCAGGAGGCTGAGGCAGGAGGCTTGCCACCAGTGCAAGGCCAGCCTGGGCTAAGTAAGAAGACCCTGTCTTAAAAAAAATCAGAAAGCAAAACTAATTAAATAATAATATATTCATGTTAAAAGATGTTTTATCTACCTAAATGTTGTAAAGGATGAGAGAAAAAACAGGAAATAGAATAAAAAGGTAGAAAAATAAAAAAGTTAAAAAATAAATAAATAATAAAGTGCAGATAAATGATAAGGGGCATCAGGAAAGCACGGTATCTACCAGAAACAGGACCAAAAAGTGGCACATGGAGGGACCAAAGGACCCAGGATGCTTCTTGGTCTTGGCACTACTTGATCTCCTCCTGGGTTTGCAAATGATCCCTCTGGGTGATGCATCTAACTGTGTTCTAGAATTTGGAACTTTCCCTACTGATTGGCCTAAAGTGGACCAACCTGATTTTAGCCAAAAAGACCCAAGGAAAATACACTGGGAAGCTTCTAAGAAAGTATTTTTCTCCTCATAAGAAGCTAGTACTCCTCCAGGAGAAAGCGCTTTTGCTTCTGTTTTTATCTTGCAAGGACACGGAAACATCTGAGTCCTTGGGGCAGCTGCTGAGCCGTGGCACCAGCCGGAGCTGCTCTCCCCTAGCCAGACCCGAGGAGGGCAGGACGTGTAATCCACGTCGCGTCTGGAGGGACAACCTGTCACTCTGCCAGGAGCACCCAGACAGCAGAGGACAGCAGCAGCTCAAAGTTTCCTCAAGAGGGTGGTTTGGAAGTTGAAACCTGAAGGTGCTGAGGTGGGAAGTGAGAGGAGAAGGGGGAACTGGCCCGCAAGAGGGACAGGGGGAGCCCGGTGCAGTGGACCAAATGAAAGAGGGTGAGCTACACAGACTGCTGAGAGCCGCGTCGGAAGTCTAGTTAAGGTGCACCAGCTCTACATTAGAGAATTTGTAAGCCGTGGCGGGGGTTTTAAGGAGAGCAGCAGCATATCCAGGTTTGCATTTTAAAAACACCGCCCTGGTTAACGGGTTGGAGGTACACGGGACTCAGTGGTTCTGGTAACAGCACAACTGGAGCTGGTCGTGTTTGCAGTGGTGGTGAGCTTAGTGAGAGGGTGGATTAAAGTGACAGGACAGGGACACTTGGTGTCTGGTTGTGAGTATGACATAGGAGGAAGAGGAAACGCTAGGAGAGTGAACCAGCTGAATGTGTGAATTGATAGGGGTGTGATTCAGCTGAGTGGAGGCGCCCTCTGTAAGGGTTAAGGCTAGAACAATGGAAGGGTTTGCCCAGGGAGCGGTGGGAAAGGACAGGCGTGTGAGGGAGAGCGGGGCATGGTGGCGCAGGCCTGTAACACCAGCACTCGGGAGGCTGAGGCAGGAAAGAGCCATGAGTTTGAAGCTACATAAGGAGTTCAAAGCCAGCCTCAACTGCATAGCGAGACCCTGTCTCACCAAAAATAAAAAAAAGTGAGGGACTCTCGGGCCAGACTGTGGCTCTGGAATCTGGTTTTCTAATCAGCCATGTGACTTTGGCCACCTTACCCAACCTTTCCAAGCCTTGGTAGTCTCATCTGTAAAATGAGAACAATGAAAGGATTTATGCCATGGAAACATTGTGAAAATTGAATGAATTAAATAAGTAAAGCATTCTGAACAGACTTCAGCTCAGAGCCAACAGTGGGATTAACAGTGTTTGGGACTGATTTATAGCTTCAGGCAGAGAAAGGTCAGGGCCTGAGGTCCATAAAATATGTTAAAGTCAGGAAAGAAATGGACTTTTAGGTTAAATAAAAGGCTTTAAAATATAATGATGTATTTTTCTTTATACTAAGAGTTATCAAATATAACTTTTACTTGTCTTTTTAGAGGAGAAAAGGGCCCACAAACATGCTAGAGCTTGTGAAAATCAATATGTGGCCCGAGGGCAGTAGCAAAAGGAGGAGAAAACTTGAGTTGCGTTGTTTTAGGGACTGGCAGGGGTGAAGACCTCGCAGAGCAGTCTGGGAAGGAGTGGGCAGTGATGTTGGGGGACGGCGGGGGGCAGAGATGCCCTGTGGAAGCCGTGGGCAGGGGCTGCAGGAAGGATTGTGTCTAGGCGGCCCAGAGGTAAGGTAGGAAGAGGACCTGAACACATCCAGGGGCTTTAGTGACCAGGACCAAATAGGACCTGACACCCTTGTCGGGAGAGGTTTTTGTGCTCAGAAGGAAAGAGGTCGGGGCAGGGAAGAGGGACGCCAGGTTTAGGCATCTCTCTGAAAGTTTGGCTAAGCTCAACTGACTCCCAAACATATCTCTGCTGGGCCCAGATGCATGCAGAGGCACTCATGATGCCAGGGGTAAGTAGCTCTTGTACCTTGGGGCGTCAGAGGCGTAAGCCCGGAGAAGGGGGCGCGGGCCTGGGACCCATGGGCTAGCTGGGGCATGAAGACAAAGATTCAGCCCAAGGCGCCCCCCTGGAGTTCCTCTCCTGGCCCTTGGGCTTCCCCAAAAGTTCAAGACGAGTGCCTCACAGTGAAAGCGTCTGGCTGGGGTAAGAAATGGGATCATGGGATTGTGAAAGAAAGTACCTAGAGCAGCTTTCACAGGCTACCTGTGCTTCGTCACTGCGTCTGTTGGTGTTAGCAGAGTCCTGGGCGCCCTGGGAGAGGCCGTGGAAAGGTGAGGCTCCCTAATCCATTTCCCGAATCGGAAAGGGCTTCGTACAGCGCAGAGCCGGTCAACCTCGCAGACTGTCCACCAGGAATACCTGTGTGTTTCTGTCCACTGTGCTTTGGCACCCAGGAGGAGCCTCTCCGACCGCGTGAGGGCCGCACGCAAGTACACCTTCCATTAGCAGGCACGTGGCTGGCTACCAGCTCTCCGCGAGCCACCTTGTGGTCACCGTCACTCAGCCCGCAGAGGCACAACTGAGACCAGAGGCAAAAGCAAAAGAGAACCCGCCCTCCCACTTTGAAAACTCTTATGTATCCTGTACATGTGGAGTTTTTTTGGGAAAAACTTTTCATAAGTGCTATCTCTCAGTTATTAGAAAAATCCATAAAAACCAGAGTAACATTTCTAACTTAAAGTCTTCCTTGAGCAAATCAGACTTTTGGTCCTAGGCAGAGGTGCCAAGTTTACTGGCCCTTACAGCAGATCTGTATGATGACTATATAGTGTGATATTAATTTTTCCTTTAAAAGCACTAATATGAACACATGCATGCTGAGGGAAAAAGACTAGGGGAAAAAGTCCCCAAAGGTAAACTGTGATTGTCTCTGAGTGATGAGCCATAGTAGTTTTCTTATCATAAACTATTCTTTTTACTACAAAAATCTTCTTACGGAGATATATAGAGATATAGATCTCTATATATCTCCGTAAGAAGATATATTATGTATATCATATATATATGATATATATGATAATTCCCATCACCTAGTCCCAGCGATTATCAACTTACAGCCAGTATCATGCTATCCACTCCTTCCTCTATATTTTGAAGTAAACTTACGATTTATTTTTCTGTTGTTCGTAACACTGTAATATATTTTAAAAATAAAAATGCAACAATATTTACTTTGATAGCAGAAAATATCTCATCATTAAAAGAAAGTGACAGTTTAAAAGAATTGAAAGAAGTCAACGAGGAAAACTAAACTAACAGCAACCCTCCTTGTGAGTGCTACGGAGAAGGTTCCCTGCTTACCAGAGACGTCAGGCGCCAGCGCTGCCTCGGGCAGTTTGGCTAAGAGGCCCCATGGCGATTAAAGAGGGAGGCTTGTCCCCTAGCTCACAGCTCCCTGGGAACCAAGGCCAATACCTGCCGAGACCCTGACTCACGCACAGTAGGAAGATGTGACTCACCTGGTGGCATCAGGCTTGAAGCTCCATAATTAGATACCCTGCTTATCTCCTAAATTACTCCCCCTGGCTAGAGTGTCAGGCTGTGACCCGTGGACCTAATGACATGCTGCTTGCCACACTGCAATCAGTTCTTCCCCAGAACGTGGGAAAATACACCCACCTGCGTGCTGTACTCAAAGGTGTCCAGGGTGCAGCTTATAACTGGAAATGGTCCCCCATCTTCCAGAGATGTTCTCCAGGGGAAACAGCGCAGATGCCTAAGACCAAGTAATAGACACAAGGGTGCTATATCGTCTCCCGACGTTAAAGACACCTGTATGTCAAGATTTCTGTGTCTGCACCCCAAACCACTATTGGATGATTTATTATGTAGAAATACTTCTTGATGGTGAGTCCCTGATAATGAAGAGGAGAGAGCAACAATAATAATAATAATTATTATTTTTCGGTACCAAGGATCAAACTTACAACTTCGTGCTTGCCAGGTAGGCGCTTGTGTCACTGAGCTAAATCCCCTTTATTTCAAAGTTGTTTTTGGAGCAGCTGGTTTCAGTCTAAGTTGTCCAGAAGTTTCAGAACAGGATAACACTACTGGGGCAGATTTACGATCAACACAAGCAAACTCACTTTAATGTTCTCAATACTGAGCACACACCGAAAAGCTGTCCTTTCACGCCCTGTTGCGCCAGTCCTAGAAATCAGGTCAAAAGCAGGGCCACCTCTTACTACATGTGGGCCTCTGCCTCGTTCACATTCAGTCTGAGGGCCCAGCCACGGCCTATCTTTTATGGCACCACGTGTGGCCCTGGACCCGGTGGTGGGCCTGCCTCTTTGACCCTACTCTATACTTCTAGAATGGTTCTGGCTTTAGTTGCTTCCCGGAGGGGGCGCTGACTGTGGCCGTGGGGAACCAGTATCCCCGCGTCCACCTAACCCTAGGCAGCACCCAGAGGCAGCGGGGGCAGGCCCAGTAGCCACGGTCTAATTCTTCTTCTGGATCTGAAGGAGGGTAGGAGGACCGCCCTGCAGCTGGGGGACCACTGTTGGCATCGCCTGCTTATAAGGTATGTAATGTTCAAATATTATGTGAGAAGTTTTCAGTAAAAATAAAATATGCTCGCAACTTCTTCGACACTCTTCTCATCAGGAGCTACAGTTCAGCAGCACAGCGCCTGTCCGGCAAGCGCGAGGTCCCCAGTTCGATTCCCAGCACCCCCCACCCATACGGCACGAGTTTAATAGGCGTGAAACAGCGCCAAGACTCGCCTGGAGGCTCCGTGGACCCAGCGGCCGTGGCAGGCTGAGCTGTGCACAAACACGGTCCTCACGGGCGTGCTGCTCAGGGGTGGGGGCCCGAGGTGCATGCTCTGTGACAGCCCGGCAGGCGGGGAGGTTGCCTGCTGCCAAGAACGTCCCTCTGCCAAGACACGGGCAGGGGAAGGGTTCCGTTCAGAGCGTGGCTTCAGCAGCATCGAGTCCAGAACTAACTTCCCACAGCTAACACTGCGGTAGTGAGAAGTTTCTACACCCCCCCCAGCTGACAACCCGCAGGGAAGGGGGGTCCGCAGCGAGGACCCGCCCGCTCCACAGAGCTGTGCCCACGGCCACACACCTGCAGCCTCATGCAGTAACCGCCGGCCGCCAGCCACCGTTGAGCGCTTGAAATGTGACTACTGCGACTGAGGGACTGAACTTTAATTTTATTTCATTTAAATGCAGATTAATTGTAATGAAATAGTCACACGTGGCTATCAAACTGAACAGTACACTTGTAGGCCCGGAACAAAGCTGTCACGTGTTTAACTATTTTAAAACCAAACAGTTGCCAGGCGTGGTGGCACACACCTGTCATCCCAGCACTTGGGAGTCTGAGGTGGCAGGAGGATCGCTGTGAGTCTGAAGCCAGCCTGGCTGACATAGTAAGTTCAAGGCCAGCCTAACTACATGGATCCTGTCTCCAAAAAATTAAAACAAATAAATAAATAAACGACAACAACAAAAACCCCAACCAAACAAAAGAAAACCAATAACTGAGACAAAAGCTCTTGATGTATAAAACCAGATTTTGAATTACATAAGAAGAGCCAGGGGTTAGAGAAAGAAGGTTTTTGTTTTGTTTTAAACAAAACTTGGCTTTGCATATCAAGAACTGCAAAGCTTGAGGCGTAGAGCATGAAATTTAGACCATAAGCAGAGAAAGGAGGTACGCATGATAAATTTGGGTGATTTTCTTGCCCACAAGGAAGCAATTGTTTAGGAAGCAAGGAAAGATGGTTTCTAGAGTTTAGCTCAAGGGTGCCGAAGACAGGGGCTGACAGAGGACAAGCCAGGGGACGGGTATCCCAGCGTGCGGGGACTGACTGCCTGGCTCCTCTGGGAGTATGGCCCGTGTGTGACAGGCAGCACGTGCCAAAGGGGACGGCAATGGTGGGGAGACGTCAGCTCGGATGGAAGTGAGGTGGCCTCAGAGCCCAGGAGACCGGCAGAGCACGTGTGGGGAGGGAGGGTAAAATCGGGGCGCACCACAGCCCCACACCCGGGTGTCTGCTTCTCCTTGCCTGCCAGGATGATTTATAGGCACCCCAGGAAGAACTGAGGTCACCTCTGAGAGAAATGGATAAGCAGGGGGTGTGATGTGAGGCCGAGAATTAAGGTCACATATCAAGTGTCGCCTTGACATCTGGCCTGACCACAAGGTCCCCTTCCCCCTGTGCTCCCAGGATAAAGGCCTGTTTGCCAATTACCTTCCTTATCTCTGCGGAGGCTTCAGGTTCCAGCCAGTCCCAGGGATTATGAAGAACCTGATCAAACCTTACTGAGGCACCAGGGAAACTGCACCTCCCTGTTACTCCCCAGCCTGCCTCCCCTGCCCCAGCTCGGCCACTCTGTTCCCACCTCTGCTGGGCTCAGGAAACACGATCCCATCTGTCCAGCCATTGCCCGGCCTCGGTGGACTCTTTCCCCACCACAGGCTGAATGGGAGGCAACTAAAACAGGGGGTGAGAGGGAGAATCTCAAAGGAGGTGATTTTAAATCTGAAAGTAAAAACTTTTATTTCTTTATCTATTTTAATTCTTTTATTGGTTGGGGGTACCGGGAATCAAACTCCAGACCTCACGCCTGCCAGGCAGGTATTGGGCCATCGAGTCAAATCCCTGGCCTTGAAGCTGAACACTTTTAAACTCTCAATGTGATTCATGCATATGACACTGGAAAGTTTAACATTGTTGCCAACAGCCGACATAAGGACTTAAAAACTTAAGACAGACAAAAGGAGCTTTATATCTGTGCACTGAACAATGCATAGAAACATTTTTTGGGTCAGGGATACAGCTCATCAGCACAGCGCCTGCCTGGCAAGCACGAGGTTGTGAGTTTAATTCCTGGTACCAAAAAATCAAAACAAAACAAAAAACATTTTCACATTATAAGGAGTATTAATAATAAGTAGTTCAGACAGTGGCTAGACTATTGATTTATGTCCACCATATATATATATATATATATATATATATATATGCGTCTTTCACATGTCTGATCACGATCCTCAGTGAGCCTTGTTAAGGAACCTATGAGTCAATCAACCTCCCTGTGACAGCGAGATACCAAGTACCTGGCATCTTCACAGCACTGGACCGAGAACCAAGGTGTGAAGAGGGTCCCATACAGGCTCAGGCCTTCCGGCCCAGCAGAGACCAGTGAGCCGAAGCTGCTCTTGACTTTCTTCTGATCTCTCAAGATAATCTGTACCTACATATCTTTCTTATGGTGCTTAGGTATATTTTAAATAAAATGAAAATAATGGCCTCCAAAAACTGCACCTTCTTGCTGGGCATGGCGACACATATCTGTAATCCCAGCACCTGGGGGGCTGAGGCAGAAGTGTCTGCATGTTCAAGTCCAGCTGGAACTATTTAGCGAGACCCTGAGGCAGGAGACTGGGGCGTGGCAAACAGGC
>PVJX010043580.1:0-13597 GCA_004027295.1 Dolichotis patagonum
TTTGTGACAGGGTCTAGCTGAGTCACTGTGTTGCCCAGGCTGACTTCAGGTTTACAATCTTCCTGTCTCCCCAATACTCTGTCTTCCCAGAGTATTGAAATTACAGATATATGCCAGCACACTTGGCACAAATGTGTTTTATAAAGCATAGAGAGAGGCATCAGATGAAGCTCAGTTTCAAACCCAAGGTGTGCAGCACCCAGGAAGGAAAGGGAGTCTGACTTGATGAGGTGGATGAATCATTCCCCTCTGTGGTTGCTGTCAGAAGCTGTTCCCCATCCCACCCGCAGATCATCTTTTGCCAAGTTATCAGAGCCAGCATCAAATTCATCTCTGTATTACTAATTTGGGAGAAAGGCATATTTATCCGTTGATCAACTCACACCCTTTCAGTTATCTTCTACCTGTTTCTTTCTGAAAACAGAAATAATGTTTATTAAAAGGCTGTCATGCACTAGTTAGCTTCCAATTGATATGTGTAATGGGTATCACAAAAATAAAAGTATGGGGGGAATTAAATGCAGTGAAATGCACTTCTCTTAGGTGTACCATTTTCTTTCTTCTTTTCTTGTTTGTTGGTTCATTTTATTCTTTTGAAACAGGGTCTCAGTATGTAGTTTAGGCTAGCTTTGAACTCACTAGGTAGTCTAAGATTATAGCAATCCTCCTGTCTCTGCCTCCTGATGACTGGGATTATGGGGTGTGCCACCATGCCCAGCGAGCTGCTTTCTTGAGTTTTGAACAATGTATCCAGCAATGGAACCACTAACACAATAAAGAAAAGAAGCCTTTTTATTACCCTTCAACACTGCATCTCTTTCCTGTCAATTCCTGCTATTTCCCACAGCGAAAACATCCTTGCTTGATTGTTCATTTCATCACAGGTAATCTCACCTGCCTTTTGACTTTGTATGAATAGGATCATGCTCTGTGTAGACTTCTATGTCTAAATTTTTTTTTTTTGCTCAATATTATGTCACTATGTGCAATGGAACTGTCTTTATCCTTATGATGGTAGCATTCCAATGTGTAAGTGTAACACAATTCATTCACACATTCCACAGTGACTGCCACTGGGGATAGTTTCAAGTTAGGAACTTGAATGCTGTTTTAAATATCCTAATCTACACAGTAGAGTATTACTCATCCTTTAAAATGCACTGTTTCCTGCCATTGCTACAACATAGATAACCTAAAGTACACTGTGCTAAGTAAGGTAAGTCAGACACAGAAGGATGAGTATGGAACAATTTCACTTATAAGAAGAATCTAAAGTAGTTAAACTCCTAGGAACAGAAATGTGGTTGCCAGGAGATAAGAGAAAGAGAAATGGGGACTTGCTGTTTAGTGGTGACAAACTTAGTTTAAAAAGACAAATACGTTCTAGAGATCTTCTGCACAACACTGTGCCTATACTTAGTAATTAGAAAAGGTACAAAGAAGCTTAAAAACAAAATGGAAACAATCCAGGTGGCCATTCATGGATGAATGGACAAGTAAATACCTAAACAGAGTATTATTCAGCAATGAGAGAGAATGAAATTGTAAAACCTCCTACAATACAATTAAACCTTGAAAATACCATGTTGAATGAAGACCACCTGCTCCCATAGTGGTGAGGCTATGGAACACACATTTATCTGTTTTTCTCTTAAGATAAAAGGTGATATTGTAGGAGTTGCTTTTTCTAAACTATGCCTCAGTATTCAGGTTGAATTGCTGTATAGGCACTTCATGATAAATCTGTGGGTTTTGAGCTGCAATTTGGGTGATCATCTCTTAATCGTTTGCCATTACTGACCTTCTCTATAGTTCCATTGATATGAAATGTGCAGAAAAAGCAACTTGGTAGAGATGGAAGGTAGATTTGTGGGTGTCCATGCGTGGGATAGGAAAGAAAATGGACCAATTGCTAATAGGTCAAACATTTCTTTTGGAGATAATAAAAAAAAGTTTTAAAATCAGTTGAGGTGACATCTGCACAATTCTGTGAAGACACTAAAAGCCATTAATTGTACACTTAATTGGATCAAAGGTATGAGAGCTATACCTCAATAAAACTGTTTTTTAAAAATTTTAAGTGATTGCTTATATCTCTCCGCAGACATATAGACATGGCTGTCTTGGTCATAAACCCAAGGCAGGAGTTAACAGGTGAGAAGGTGTACAAATATTCAACTTGAGTAGATACTACCTTATCAGCTTTCTGAAATGGATTTGCGACCTCATCAGTAAAGCATAAGCATTCCAGTAGCTCCTCATTCTCATCAGTGTTTGTTTGTTATTGTCTGTCTTTCTCATTGCTGCCATTCTGGTTGAAAATCTGCATAGTTTTTATTAAGATAGAACTGACTTTTCCCCTGAGGTAGGAGAGATGAGTTCCTGACAGCCAGCTTCACTTGGGATGTGTATCTCTGGTTTCAATTATGAGAGAAATATGTCTGGTTATGTTTTCAATACTATTTTATGGATGTATAATTCATGTATATAAAATGCACAGATCTTAAGTACACTTAGCTGTGTACAATATACAGCTCAGTAGATTTTTCATTTCATTTTTACAGTTGTGAGACCACCAATGAGAGAGGCAGATCATCCCAGAAGGTTCTCTTACATTTTTTACTGATCACTCCCCAAGAAAAAAATATTTTTCTTAATTCTCCATCATACATTCATTTCATCTGTTCTGGAGCTTCAAAGAATGAAATCATACAGTATTTTTTGTGTGTGATTTATTTTGATCATCACAATGTTCTTGAGATCCATCAATGTTGGATGTATCATTGCTTTACTCCTTATTGTTAAATAATATTCCATTTTATGCATATAACACAATCAACCCGTTCAGAAGTTTGCATCATTTCCAGTTTGGGGCTATTATGAATAGAGCTGCTGTCAATATTCACTTGTAAGTTTAGGGTTTGTTTGTTTGTTTGTTTTTAAATAAATACTTAGGAATAGAATTGGTAGACCATGTAGTAGGTTTATGCATTGCCTTTTACATTTCCTATTGGCATATGGGAGTTCTGATTGCTCTATTTCTAAGCCAATATGGGTATCTAATTTTCGCCTCTCTAACAATGATAATGGTATCTCATTGTGGCTTTCATTTACAATTCTCAGGTAACTCACATGTTGAGTATGTTTTCATACGCGTTTGACAACTTTCATAATTTCTTTGGTGAGCTGTCCAAATCTTTTGCTCATTTTTTAATTGAGTTGAAAGGACTCTTTATATTCAGATTACAAGCCCTATGTCAAATATATGCATTGTGGAAATTTTCTTCCACTCTCTGGCTACTTGTTCATCTTTTTAGCAATGCCTTTTTCACAGTAGTCCTTATTTGTTCTCATTATGTTTTTAAAGGAAAGCACATGAGTATTTTCACTTGCTCCTGCATAGTACTTTTTAAAAGAAATAATTATATTTAATTCCCATCTTACAGCTAAGAGATTCGAGAACCAGAAAGTATAAATGCCATGTCAAATCCATAAACTCCTACCAAATAACAGATCCAGGATTCAGGTCCATGATTTCAAATCCCAGTACTCTGTCCAGCTATGTATTTAATTCACAATCAAGCCTAGAAAAGGAAAGGCAATTAAACCAGACTGTTTGTAATAAATGTACTATTTAAGGCAAAGAAAATCCAACTGAGCCTCAGGGTCCAGGAGTAACTAACTGGGGTCTCTTGTACTTTTAGACATAAAATATAAAAATGAATAGAGATATTAAGGAAGGAAATACCTCCCCCAAAAGAAATAAAAAATGTGACCAGTCTGTGCTCTGTAATCTCTGATGAGAACACTTAATCAATTAGCATTGCTGTTGTCAAAACTTGCTTCCCATGGAGCCAAGAAGCTGCCCGAGGCACATCCCAGTGGCAGCCGCCTCCCCTTCCTGGGCCAGGATTCATCCCTGCAAGAAAAGTCATGTTTTCTCTCCCAGATGAAGTTCCTGCAGCCCCAGATGTAAAACCAGAGGCTGCTTATCTGGCATCATTTATCTCAATGCTAATAAAATGTCAGTCCCCAAGGGAAGACTTAAAAAGAGCCCTGCCTTCATCTCTGCTCCTCCGGGGACAGACACCCTGCTGCTGGTCCACCTCCTCCCTCTGTGGGCCAGGCTAATACTCCAGGGCTCCCTAGAGGAGTAAGTCCCTGAAGGGAGCAAGGCCCTGCTCTACAGTTTCTCTTTCCTAGGTCTCCCAGGATCAGTAGTTATGCTGTATCCCCACATGCTGGCCTCTTTATTTATCCACAGCAGGCGTCTGCAGTCCTCCCAGGATCCAGGCTGCGAGGAGCAGCAGGTCCACTTCGTCAGTGAAGACACTGAGGCCCCTTAATTTGTTTCCTGTCTGACAGTGGTTCTTAAGCCATTTAGCACTTGGGGCCTGGCAGTGCCCCATTTAGTCCTCACAACAGGCAAGTGAAGTGGGCACTGTTTTGGGATATGTTTTACAGGAGACCAAGCTGAGGCTCAGAGAAATGACGCAATTGACACAGAATTTCACAGGTGACCAATGAAAAAGACTACTGTCAGAAGTATAAATGATCTAAGGAACTCCGCAGAGTGGTTTTAACCACAGGTATTTTCTGCGTTCTCTAAAGGCAGGATGTACTGTACCCCTGATGTGAGTACTGTGTGTTTGTTACCCCACAGCCAAGGCCACCAAGGCCTGCTCAGAGTTGGAGGCTGTGGCACCAGGTATAGGAGGCTCGTCCAGACTCTGAGGTGTCTAAAAACCAAGCTGGGGCCCCACTCTGAAGAACAGTGTCCCCTGAAAATTTGCATACAGTCAAAAAAAACCCATGTCATACTTTGATTCCTCTGTTTTGTGGTTTAGGAAAAAATTAAAGTCAAGGGTTGTGTCACATGCCTGTAATCCTAGCCCTCAAAAGGCTGAAAAAGGAGTCTCACCATCCGTGTGAGGCCAGCCTGGGCTACATAGTGAGGACAAGGTGAGCCTGAAATACATAGCAAGACTCTGCCTCAGAAAACCAAAACACACAAAGAAAGAAAGAAAAGAAAAAAAAAGAAAGAGAAAGACAAAATAAAGATAAAGGAAAAAACAATTGCATACATTCTCCACCCTAGAAGAATAAGTGTTGCAGGAAGCTGAGTTAGTTAAAAATATTATAGGCAGCAAGACAGGGCTCGAAGCAGCCAGGGCAGAAGCCCAGATACCTTGCGACTATGGGGAGACAGACACCTTGTGCTGTGGGTCAGGCATCAAGACAGAAGATCAAATAAATGCATCCATATCCTAAGGACTGATACTCTAAATAATTCCCTATCATCCTGAGGAAGCCAGGAGTCACCCTCCCAACCCCCTAGAGAAGAGTGACAGTTCTCTAAGAATGCCTGCTTTCTACCTGACTCATTTCCCCATTTGTCCCCAATTTAATCAATTTACCTGAACTATTAATCTTACTGGCTAACCATAGTTCTGTCCCACCTTATGTCCATCTGCCTTCCCACCTGGAAGGCAAAAGTTCCCAGTTTTCCCCACCTTGAACCCATCCCACCCCATGATTTTGCTCTATAAATATCCCTAGAAAAGACAGAGCCCTGGGCAACCCACTCAGGACCCCTTTGGCCTCTCTCAGACAGCAGTTTTGTTTCTCTCAATAAATATATTCCACTCTTAACCTCTGTTGTTCCTAAAATCCATTCTTCAATTTTAGAGAACACAAACTCATACCAGACATAGTAGGTTGGGAGTTTCATTCCCCTATATCATAAGGAAAGATAAGGTATTGAAATATTCTGTGTGATCATGGGAAGTATTTGAGATAGACATCTACACAGTCAGTCCCAGACTTCTGTAGCACAGCACATAATCCAGACACATAAAGCCAAATCATGGAGAATCGTCTCTAATAGCTAATTATCAATAACAAAAACAATACAAGAAAGACCTGGGGATATAGCTCAGTGCTAGGCCTCTTATGTATGAGGCCCTGGATTTAGTTCCCAGCACCACAAAAATAGATAAGCTAATTAATTAATTCATAAAATCAAAAATATATTCTTTATAAGAAATGAAATAAGGAATCATGCATAGAAATAATACACAATAAAGACAAAAACAATAGCCAAAACTGAAATCAGCAAGAATAATTGAGTTTTTAATGGGCCAGGCTCTCTTCTACACCCTTTTCCAGTATTCATTCATTTACACCTTTAAACAACTCTGAGAAGTAGGAACTATTATAAAGCCTTAATTTATAGGCAGAGAAACAGGCATCCAGGAATTATGGGATTGTTCCTGGCAAGATAAACCAATAGGGCCCCTTACTAAAGGTGAGGAGAAATCCAGGGAGGGGAAGGACAGTCGCTGGATCCTTGCCTTTCATCTAGGGACCTCAATTTGGGCAACCTCTAGGGAAAACTGGAAGGAACATGGGGCCCCTGATTTCAAGCCAGACCCTAGGCTGGAAGAGGGGAGATGAGTGGGGTTCATGAACAACAATCCCAGTCACAGCCCAGTGGGAAACTGTTTACCCAACCCCACCTGCTCTGGCCTGACCCTGTGAGGCCCAGAGAAACTGGATGAGCTGAACACAGGTCACGCTCCTCCTCCTGAAACGCAGGCAGAGACCCAACACAGCAGCACACACCTGTAATCTCAACACTCTTGGAGGCTGAGGAAGGAGGATCCTGAATTCAAGCCAGACCTAAGCAACTTAGAAACTTTGTGAAGCCCTGTCGCAAAATAAAAATATGAAGGTCTGGGAATGTAGGGTTGGTGCAAAGGCCCTGGGTTCAATTCCCAGTACCACAAAACAAAACAACACAAACAAAACAAAACAGACCAAGCAGTGAGTAGGCAGCTATGGTCAGCAAAGTGATGCAGAGAAGTGACTGTAGGGTCCTGCAGATTTGAGGGTGTCAGGAAGCAGTGAGAAATGGCATCTTGACCAAAGAACCCCAGCAGGACACAAGACCATGTTTTCAAAATAGACTAAGCTTCACCGTTTCTTTGACATAAAGGCCTTTCTTTTACAGCTCATTCCCCTTTTTGCTCTCAGTACTCCCCTCTCTCACCCCGGCTTTCCTGGCCCCTCTCACCCCCAATCCCCTTTTACAAACTTCTGGCCCAGCTGATGTTCCCATTTTACATTTCCTCATTCAGCGAATGTTGACAAATACCTGTTCTGTTCTAGCTCTTGGCCAGATAATGACTTGGGACATGAAAATGATGCAAGCTTGTCCTCTCCCCAGGAATTCTGGAGAGATGAAGGGGGTGGCCCCCGAGGCACTGCCCTCCCTTTCCCAGGCAGCTGCCCCCAGATGCTAGGCAGAGTCCCATCCTGCTACCTCCAGGTACTGCTTTGTGGTTGAAGCCATTCAGTGTCATCTTCATGCTTTACCTGTGGCATGTGCTGGCCTGCAGGCTGTCTGTGCCTCCCTACAGAGACAAGACACACAGGGATATTAATTTATCTCAAGTTAAAATAACCCAGTACTTACAAATGGCATGAAAAATACAGCAAGTGTGGAGGCCACATGCCAAAGGAATTTAACTTTGGATTTTAATATGAGAAAGGCTGAAAAAGGGTGGGGTGCCACTGAGCATCTTGCCCTGAGGAATAAGATTCCACTATTCAAAGATACAAAATAAACACTTAACTTGAATAAGCACATAATTTGGCCTCTAAATACCAGCCAAGTACTCATCTGATGTCCAAAGAGATAGGAGTTTGTTCTAGTGCTGCTTGAGATTGTTTTCATTATGTGCGTGTGTACTCACTCTATGGTGTAATATACACACATAACCACACATCCAGTGCTTTACAAATGACTTAGGGAACTTTGTAGAGTGATTTTAACTGCAGGTGGCCTCTGCCTTCTCTACTTGCAGACAGCAATGGCCACATTCACACACCTCGCGATTTGTTTCTGCAATAAGGCATTTTCACATAGAGTATGATAGGTTTCTTAATTATTTTACATAATGTATGACAAATAAAAAGCAATGTAATGAGTACCTATAAACCCAGGAATGTCATCTAAGCAATCCATGCTGATGGATTAAAGATTAACAGGACCTCAACCACAAATTGGCTCAGCTGTAAACTGTTGGACTAAGTAAATAATAAAGGAATTCTCCCCATTCAGAAGGGCTGATGATCTCTTTAAGGTGCTCCTTTGGCCCTGATGAGGTCATTCAGGGCATTTCCCTCTGGGCTCAGGAAGCTACCTATAATACATGAAAGAGGAAACTGAGTCACAGGAGAGAGGCAAATGCTCAGGGTGGGGACTGATCAGGAGCAGGGTATACCCTGCTATTATTCTTTCGGAAGCCCAGGCATTTGGCTGGAAGGGCAGAGACTAGCTTGGAAGAAGATAGCATTATAGAGAAGGACTTTAGGAAGAGGAAGAAACAACACGTTTTCATGGGAACCCAAATCGAGTGACTTCTCAGAGTCAAGGCGTCATAGAGAAACAGCATCAAAAACACCAAAAGGATCTAGTTCCAACTTTCATTTTTCCTAAAGCATGAAGCTCCTGGTTTCAAACCAGTTCTTTTTTGTCTTGGAAAGAAAACAAGAAAAAAGATGTGGTAGTGTGGTTCTTGTGATAGGGAGGGGGGAAAAGAAAGAAAAGAAAAATATTGTTTGAGGATTCGAAACAGAAAGGGCCTCCTTCCCCTTTATCAATAATTTTGAAAGAGTTGGTGTAAGACACTGACTAATGACACGTGACCTTTGGATTCTCCACGAGGCAGCAGGCGCAGGCCCCAGGCCCAGCGGGGACCCCTCTGCCAGTTCGGGGTCACTCTCCCCATTCAGTGCTTTATTAGCTCCCTCCCGTCTCAGGGCGGAGTCCTGCTGCTCTGGGACTTTTACAGCTTTGATTGAGGAAAGCTATTCAGCAAAGGGGAGAGGATCTGTTTGTTTTCAGGAGGAAGCTTCTGTGAGTGTGCCCCCTCCCCCCTGCGCTTCCAGAGTTGCTGGAGAGATAAAAGCCATACCTCCTTTTGACCTTCATTGGACAGTAGGATCCTGGACTCAGGGTGGAATAATAAAGGCATATCATGCTGCATAAATTATCTGGTGATTGACGTGTTTTCTTCCAGCTCCGGTTTAAAGGGGCAAGTGGGTGGGGGTGGGGTGGGGAACAGAATAGTAACATTCAGTTGATTTAGTCAAGCACCTACTATGTGTCAAGGTGCCCATGGGGACATTCATAGATGTGTTCCAATCCATCCCGGCAGCAGTTCCAGGAGGTAAATATTATTTATCCCGGTGACATGCATGAGAACACGTGATCAGAAAAGTTAAATGACTGCCCCCAAGGACAGAAGGCACAATGTTTTTCTGGAAGAATATTTTCACAAAGGCTTGTTTAGAAATATGTTTTAAAGATTGCCATGGCTTGAGGGTGTGTGTGTGTGTGTGTGTGGAGTTCAGAGTCGTGAGAGGGCTGTGGACGGCATCTCCCACAGGTCCTGCCAGGCTCTCTGGACAATCACACTGGCTCTATCCAAGGTGCAAGTAGGATTGCTGCCTTCCTATGTGTTTGAGTGAGAAGTTGAGCCAGCCCTGGGGAGGTTGGATGATTAAACAAGAAATAAGAGATGGTTGGTTAAACTGAAAACTTCATTTGGGAACCAAAAGCCTTAACAAGTAATTCTTGGACCTCAAATCACATATTTTCCTTGAAAAGTATGCGTTTTTTCCCTGCAAAATTTTGTTAGGAGTCATGTTCTGAGAAGTGAAGTGAGATGAATATAAGGACGTTTTATTCAATGACATACTGCATGAGAAATCTGAAGGCCCACAGCAGATTTAAATTCTAACTCTTGTTATAATCTTTTAAAAGCCTGAAATTATCAAAACGTCCATGAATTAAATTTTTTTATTTTTGGTACCGGAGATCAAACTCATGACCTCGCACTTTGCCAAGCAGGTGCTTGTGCCGCTGAGCTATATCCCCGGCCTGAATCAAATTTTAAAATGCTGTATAGAGGGTGGATAAGGCTGCCCACTATATTGTTTTAGTCTTTGGATTTTCAGGTATGATTTGGCAGGGCAAGAACTGTGCAACATTAACAAATTCAATGAAAGGTAAATACGTGGGAAAAAAAGTTGCCTCATCATTTACCAAACTCGTTCTCACCCAGACTGTGAGCCCGACCTTGTCCTCTGTGATGAGAGGTGGAGGGAGGAGAGACAGAAGGTGAGTGCAGGCAAGAATGACCTAACTATTTCATTCATTAACCATTCATTAACTATTTGTTCAGCAGTATTTATGGAAGACTTGTTATTGACCAGCTGTGCCTCGGCATGGAGGACATTGCCCTTGTGGATTTTGCATTACAACAAGAACACTATGGTGAACCAGTTAAGTTATGCACATGATTTCAGGATGATGGTAAGAGCTTTGAGGAGAAGAAAGCAGAGGAGTAAGAGAGGACATGTCCCAAATGATAAGGAGAGGACACATGAGAAGCTGGAAAAATGGCCATCCAAAGACAGGCACAAAAGTACAAAGACTCGGGTAGTAAGAAGGGACATTTAGTCAAGAAGCAGACTGAGGATCCAAGGTTGGAGGGCAGGGAGCAGGCACTAGGCAGATTCTCCAGATTTTCCTCTCCCTGTGATAAGGCTGCCCACTGGGGGGTTCTCAATAAGGAGTTCAGGGGAGCAGGGAGCAAGTCAAGGATTCAGGGAGACTCAGAGCTGTGTCCTGATTTCCTAGTGTTCTTACTGGGTCAGTGGGTTTTTTCTAGCTTCTTTGTTCAAAGGGTCCTTCCTAAGGATATAGCTCAGTGGCATAAGCACCTGTCTGGCAAATACAAGTTCCTGAGTTCAATGCCTGGTACAAAAAATAAAAAAAAGTCAAATGGTCTTTCCTTAGGTTGTGCAGCCAGGGCCACCACAGGGAATCATTTGTTCTTAAGTTTGTCCCTGGAGTTGAGAGTGTGACTTTAGACACAATTATCTGTAATTCCTAACTCCAGACTGTGCCTCTGAGAATCACAAACTCAAGTGCCTTAGAAATCAGGGTGTCCACCTGAAGTGGGGTGTTCAGGAACTCTGGCAAGCTGGACAGGAACCTTCTGGCTCTCAGGGATGTGCCCTACCTAACTTCAGTATTTGCACTGTGGAAGGTGACAACATTCCTAGGTGGCCAGATCTTCTGATTCCACTAGAGGAACCAGAAATCCAACATTTATAAAACAAGGACAGCAAATCTTGATTTTTAAATGTCTCAATAGTACATTCAAATTAAAATAGAATTTCTTGGGCAAAAAGCCGCCTGAGACAAAGCTGTAGCCTGCAGGAGACTCCAGCTAAAGTCGGGACTGCCACTCAGCTAACCAAAGCAGAAATCACAAAACAAACAAACAGAAAAAGCAAGCGAGTCCCATTCCTGAACTGGAAACCATTTTGGTGACACTGAACCTCTTTGGAAGCCTGCTGAAAACTATAGATCTCTTTGAATAATATTTTTAGATGGCATAAAATCAAATAACAAAAGCAATCAATTACAGTTAAATACAGTTACCAAAATGTTGCAATGGGCTCATACAATTGCTTCATTGTTAATATGTCGGTCCACAGGATCTGGTGCTGATCCAGTGACTCTGTATTTCTCCCTTACACCAAAGACTGAATCTAGGTCCTTTTAGATTTCTTTTTATTTTGAAACAGGGTTTCCCTAAATTACTATGTTGTCCAGGCTGGACTTGAACTTGTGACCCTCAGCCTCCTGGAGTGCTGGAATTACAAGCGTGTGCCACACATGCTGACTTTCACACTTTTGAAGCAATGAATAGCAGAATATATTTCAAGACATCTGTAATAAATGTAATGGAACAGGAAAATACATGGCGCATTCTGGCGACAAAATCTCTGTTACTGCCATTCTGCTCTGGGTTGTTGCCAGTATTCATAATGAAGTAAACATTCAGTTTCAAAAGAGCTCAGATAAAGATGTGTTGTTTTTCCCCCTAGCTTCACAGGCATCCTTTCTCCCTAGTCCCCCCAGTATTCCATGAACCCCAGGTTCAGAACTCCTAATTAGAGAGGATTTCCTTAGGTGGTGAAATGCCAAGGAAGCTTCCCTGTTCTTACCTCCCTGGTTTAGGAAATGGAGTCCCTATCACTTCAACTACTCCAGGAACCTCCTAGGTCCAACCCTCCTTCTTCCTGCAGAGGATCACAGCCTTGAGGCCCTTAAAGTCCCTCCCCACTGAGCTTGCTTCTTTTCCCATCACCATCCCCATTCCTTCCTGTATGCTGGCTGTAACCAGAGTCCTCTCCAGCACCTATGCAGCAGGCCTAGGTCAGAGTAGGAGCTCGGGGTCAGACAGCCACAGGTTCAAGCCAAAGATCTACAATATATTAGCTACAAGATGGTGCACTAATCACTGACTTTACATCCTCAGTTCCCCCCAACATCCATTTTCTGTGGTTTCAAAGATTTAATGAAGTAAATGATTTAAAATTCCAAGCACATGGGTTTGGAAGTCCCATTTGACCCAGCTATTCCACTTCTAGGTATATTCCCAAAAGAACTGAGAACATCATACCACAGTGACATATGTGCACCCATGTTTATAGCAGCACAATTTGTAATAGCCAGATCTTGGAAACAATCTAAGTGCCCATCAACTGAGGAATGGATAAAAAAGTTGCGGTATTTTTATACAATGGAGTACTACTCAGCTATAAAGAATGATCACATTGAGATGTTTATAAATAAATGGACACAACTTAAGACCACACTCATAAGCGAAATAAACCAAACTCACATGTGTAAATATCGTATAGTCTCCGTAGCATGAGCATTGGTAAGAGTGTATAAGAGTTTATGGTAATCATGATTCCCCATTTCATTGCTTTGAAGCCTTTCAATGTTTTCATTCATCAATTGGAATGGTTTTATTCTATTTTGTTTGACTTTATTATGTGTGATGGTATAAACAGCTGTTTTGAAGAAAACAAAACATTATGGCAGCCATTGCTTATTTAATATCAGGTTGCTTAGAAGTCCTACCATGCTTTTATTCTTCTATTACCATCAGTTCTATCATGTTGTGTCTTATTGGGATTTTAATATATGTGATAGTATAAACAAATATTTTTATTGAAAATGAGATATTACAGTAGCCATTGATCATTCTCTGTTATTCAGTTCAGAATGCCCTGTAATTCTTTCATTCTTTTGAATGGTTTTATACTATTTTGTTATGTTTGATATTATTGTATTTGAAACTATGCTCAACTATAACAGAGAAAGAGATATTTTGATAGCTACTGTTAATGTCTGGTTGTCTTATTGTAAAGTGCTGTATTGCTTATGTTGTTCTGTTCTGATCTGCTTTGTTCTGCCCTCTTTTGTTTTATTCTCTTTAAAATAAAAAAAGAAAAAAAGAAAAGAAAATTCTGAGCACAGTTTAAACCTTCAAAATATGATAGCTGCTCTTACTGGGATTTTATTTTACTAGTGTTTCTCTGTTGCTTCTCAATAAAACATATCAGCTCTTGCTCCGTCTTCAAGACCCAAACAAAAAGTCTTTCTCCTCACTCTATTCAGGTCTCTGCTTATTGTCATATCTTCCCTGACCATTCTATTTAA
>PVJX010043581.1:0-13597 GCA_004027295.1 Dolichotis patagonum
CTGTGCACCTCCAACACCCAGTATCCTCAGGGCATTTGTGAGGTGCTCTGTGCCAGTTTAGCACTCCTGTGTGGGCACTTGTGCCTTTGCTTCTCCACATGTGACTAGATTCATTGCTTCCCCACATGTGACTATATCACACAACTCTCAACAGTGTAACAGACTAGAGAAACAGACAACTGATACACAGGCAGACTGAAAAACATCTTACAAAATCAGAGTGCACTCAAATATAATTTTAGTCAAATTGAATTATAATAACTTTTACAAATTTGGAATTTATAAGTAGAAATGGAACAGTTAGAATTTGATGTAAGTCAATTAGTGGAGGCCCCCTATAGAAGAATTTGAAAAGACAAAATATTATCTATAATTAACACATATTTCTGTGTTATATCTTAAGAACCATAGTAATTGTTTTTGTCCTTGCATTTTATTTAACTTTAAATTTGGGTATCTCTATATATTGTTATCACCTATTTAACCTGTGGTTTTTGTTATAATCTCTTGGGCATCCTGGGTCAAATCCTTCAATTGGGTCCAGGAATGTCCTAGCATTCTACCAGTTTTATAAATATCTCTCAAGTATGACCATCATATGCCTGAATATTCACTTGTAAAAGGTTGAATCAGCCCTCTCTCTCTCTCTGGACTTCAGTCCATAATACAATCAGGCAGCATCCTCTGGCAATCAAACAGGCTGTTCAGGATTTCCTGGAAAAACACAAGCACACCTAAACCCAAAATTAGAAGTGGACTAGGTGCTTTCCTTGTCAGGTATTAAGATATCTCTAAAACACTCTTTTTACACTTTACCTGATTTCATTGTCTTCCTGCTGTGATAGTTCCAAGTTTAATAGAATTTAAAAAATTTTAAGGATGTATACTGCCAAGTGTAATGTATTCTGAAGTGCAAAATTTGTGGGTAAAATTCTCATTTCTTTTGGTTTTGTAATTAACTTTTGAAAAATTTTAACATTTTTTAGCGTGTATTATGTATTAGGAATATGGTTTAACAATTTGCCATACCTATTTTTGGTTTAAATGAATGCAGAAGTATTTCAAAGAAATGCGAACCGCAAACCTGTTCAACAGCATCTGAGCAGTAGCACTTCTTTCCAGTGAAAGAAAGCAAAGCTAGCAAAAACAAAGGAGGACAAGTGTAAGTCTCCTTTTTACAGTGTAAGAAGAATACATCTCTAGGGTGCATAGAGCATGCACACCATATCTGGGCCTGCTCCTGCACAGTGTAAAGAGGTTTACAACAATGAGGGTCCTGTCTCCTGCACTGATTCACTAACTAAGCTTCTATACTTCCAGTTGACAGGAGTATTTCACCCATTCCAATTCACCATTTGCAATGTTGCAACCACACATATTTTTAAATCCAAATAAGGTACATAGGTATGCTTATTTTTATAGCTTTCCCACTTGAGCATTTGAACACAGATTTAAGAGTCCTGAAGAAGAAGTCATATGTCTATCAAAGATACATTATGTTTGAACCATAATATTTTTTCCTTGCAGCTGAAATAAATAACACTGTTTTTCTACCTTCCTTGTTAGGGCCATTCTCCAGCCTCAGTGGTGATCTGTGGTTTCCTTCCTTGCATGGGGCCCTGTGAGCAGTGGTGAGAGGAGGAGAAAATGGCAGTTTCTGGACTGTTAAATAACCATATAAAATTCTTTAGATGTCTGGACAGATTTTTGTTGAGTTTTTTTTGAAACCTTTCTCTAAGCTGCTTTTTAAAATATTTTTTTAAGTATGTAAAGTTATAGTTTTGTTTTGCTTTTGGAAATGAAGGAAATCAAGTAATTTATCAAACTGTGTAGTGTCAGTGTAGTGAAAGCTAAAATTAATAGAAGTCAAACATACCTAAATAAATGCAGTTACATTGATTGTGGGTTTGAAACAAATACTCCTGAAATAAGCAATTTTGAAAATCAATGGAGTTTGAGACTTTACACTACCAGCGCTCAAGACTACTTTCGATGCCATAGTGAGACAGTGATATGTTGGAGCCAAACTATCATCAGCTTGTGAAAGCCAGCTATTCAGTTTTTAGAAGTTTCACATATTAGTAGTTGTTGTGCTGGTTACTTGAATTTTTTTAAATTTTTTATTAATTTGAAGGTAGCAAAATACAACAGAACAGGATGAAATAAAGCTAATTAAGATGGTGCAGTGAAATTGGTACAGAACTTCATAGATGGTTACCCAGATAAAAGTAATAGGTACCATTGTATAGCTCGTTGTCTTCACAATAGTTGTTCTTTCAATGAGGTATAGCAATTTCAAAGGAAATAGTGAATATTATAGAACTTATCAAAACAGAATATTGAATAGAGCAATACCATTAATCAGGGCAAAGCAAAATGATAATAAAAATACTTGCCTTCACAGAGATGGTAGAAGGAAAGCCCCCTTATTTGCTGTTACATATGGTCAAACTCCCAAGAGATGCTCAGATCTCTGGCTCCCACTTGCTAATGGGGGTGGGGATGTGATGTTTGATTCTCAGCCTGCATGCCTGTAGACTCACAGCTGCTTACCAGGATGGCTGTTTGCTCATTTTCCCAGTGCCTTAAGTTCCAACATGGATCTCAGGAGATGTTGCTTATGCTCGCCCTGGGGTGTCCACGGCTTGCCAGATTACAGCCACTTACCAGGGCGGCAGGCTGATTGATCAGTTTCCCCACACTATATGACTATTTTGTCAACAAATATCAGCAAACCACAAATCAGGTCCACACTATTCCCTATCCACAAGGAGCCTCCCACAGAAAGTAGGACATGATTTAGCTATTCCGTTCCAATAATTTAGGGGCATAATGTGCTGTCCAAGGATTTCTATGAAACCATAGGTAAATAGGGTTCTAATGCCCTCTGTGGGATTTTTAAGTTATTTTAATCATTTAAAATATACCCCTTCATGATGACATATAACTTGCCCCAGATCACAGGAGATGCAAAGTTCAGAAACTGGATAGATTTATTGAAAACCTTCCATGTGCTGCCTCACATATTTGGCTTCTGTTAAGTGCCATTTGCCAAGGAGATGGAGAGAAAACTATTTTACCCCCTGAGAGATGGAAGTTCCAACCTGTGACATGCCAAAATTTGAGTTGAGAAGGTAGGAATTGCTGCTTGTGGCTAAATTAAAGTTACTGGGATGACTGTAAATATTGGTTACATATCTCACATTACTGACACTAAATGCTTGACACCAAAAATGAAGGAAAGAAAGGTTTATTTACCTCACAGTTTTAGCAGCTTTTAGTCTAAACTTGGCTGACTTCAAGGCAGAGACGCACAATGTATATGGAAACAGTCCATGGTAGTAGCATACAGAAAGAGCAACAAGAGAAAAAGCGTAGAGTAAGAGAGTCAGCCTCTTTCCCCCACTTATATGGCTTGCGAGTAACCTACCCCATGGTGAGTGTTGCACTGACACCCACAATCCAGCAGTGGACCATGAATCAATTGCAAAACTTAGGAAGTTCAGCCCCATGATTATATGATGTTTTGGGAAAACAGAAAGCCACAAACCGTAACACTATTGATCTGGCATCATTATCGTTCTAGGAACTTGATTTTGAAATAGTGCCCAGAGCCAATTTCTTTGTGATTGTCTCAATAAGTTTATGCTTATGAAGACCCTGGACTAATCCAGATACACAGAAGGGATGTAAATATTGGAATGGACCATAAAATAAACAAATTGCCTAGGCAGTATGACTGCAAGATCTCAGAATGTTGCAGAGGAATGGTTTACCTTATACAGTCCATGCTCTCTTCTTTCTGGTCCCCTTCCTTTCCAGTGCACTCATAGTAAATCTAAAGTGGGAGATAAATTAAAATGTTTTTCTGTTCTACTGGAGCCACAACAGTTTCCCTGAGATACCATGCCACCCTCTGAGCTGCTGACTCCTTCTCTACTAAGATTAACAATCATACACCTGTAGGCAGAGTTTTGTAATGTTATGGCTTCTCAGGAATATGCTTTCCTTCAAAGCTGACTGTTGCACTGATGCTGACAAGATTAACAACTGTATTACAGTAAACAGAGCTCTGTGACATTCTAGGATTTGTCTTTCTGGAAGACTACGTTTTTAAAACTGTCACTCAATAAATAAGTGCCTTTCTATCAGCTCTACACTCACTGCTAGTTTTGTGGCACACACATAAATATATATAAACACAAGAGCCTTTCTTTTGTTCAGCACTCAGACATCATGGACATGAGTCAGAGGAGTCAAGTGTCCACCTAATAAATTTCTATCCTTTTCTCATTGGTCCCTCTATTATTTTGAATTTTGCAACACAGATGACACTATAACCTATACTTCAGAATATTTTTATATGGATAACAAGAGTTTCTAAACTTTTTCAAGTGCTATATAAATGCTAACTATTATTTTCATGATCCCAATCCATTATTACCTTTTATCATCATTCAAGTTTTAAAGATTAGGAGTGAAATATAAGTAGCTGTCTTCAAATTAGTCTATAACTAAGCTTGCTTAAAGCAATGTTCTTGGAATTCTTAATCAGAATCCTGTATCAAAGGGTAAATGATTATATATCTGTATTGTATTAGTGTATATACTATAAATAAACTGGAATTTAGACAAGAAGTTCTAATCCTATCACACAGGGTATCATTTAAAAATTCCACGGTTTTACAATCCATAAACTAAATGAGCACATTATCTAAGAGAGCTTCCACTGAATTCTCAATATTCTTAATTCCTTATTTTTCTTTTATTATTCTCATATTGTTTTGTTGTGTTTATGTTACTGGAGATTGAGATTAGAAAGCACTGAACCTAGATGTTTTTTATTTAATTTATTATTTATGATCAATTCTTGGTAAGCTATCAAGGCTGGCCTTCAAACTTAGGCCCTTTCAGCCTCAGTAGTCAGAATTACAGGTTTGTGGCATCAAGCCAGGTACAATGATTATCACATGGAAAAGTAATAGAGACGTCTCAGATTTTAATGTGGTTGAACATTTAGGAGTCATTGAATGGTTCTCATATGAAAGAAAGTGAAGAAATAAGCAATCAATAAAGAAAATGCGAAGTAGGTTTATACCACAGAATACTACTCTCCCGGCAAGGATGATAATCTTGACTCATTTGTAGAGAAATCAATGCACATGGACATCAAAATCTAAGTGGCACACTGATATATGTGCACCCATGGTTATAGCAGTACAACTTTAATAGCTAAATCTTGCAAACAACCACAATTCCCATCAGCCACAGAGTGCATGAAAAACATGTGGTATCTTCATACAATGGAATACTACTTAACTATAAAAAAGATGATCTTCAGGCCTTCAGTGGAGGCAACTTGATACTATCCTTATAAATGAAATAAATAAGAATTAGTATATATCACATTGTCTCTTTAGTGTAAAAGAAAATAAAAACTGAAAAAGTAATGAGATCCAACATGAATAATAGATACTGTAATAATGAAAGGGAAGGAAAGTGCTCTAAAGAATATAACTGCATATATAAGTGTGTAGATAGATGACCATATTACTAAATTTTTGTTGGAACATTAAACAGATTGTTTCACTGTCAATGCTTGACAGTCCATCCACATTTTATGCTTTAATTTTATAATTTGAACAATTATTTCTAGCAGTACAATATGTAATATATCAACTAGTGATTTCTTAGTGTTAATTTTTTTGGAATTCTGTATTATTCTAATTTTTTCTATTTTCTTTTCTTCTTTCTTTCTCTCCTTAAATAAAAATACATCTAAATGACAGAAATTGGATGCAAGAGATTAAATATCATGTTTCTCTTGTTGGAGGCATGGAAAGTGTAAATAAGGAATGGAATGGGGAATAAATGTTTAGAATTAAGAATTCTTTGAAATGGGGAAGGAAAGGAAAGAATACAAGGATGAAGGCAAATGAAGTGACAACTGAACTATAAAGTGGAAACTACTGAAAATTGAGAGGGGAAGAGTGAATGAAGGGAGGCAAGAGGAACCTGGGCATAATATATAATTGTGATAACTTATGCACAGGTGCAAATTCTCTATGTTGAATGTGAACAATATGCTGAAAAAGAAATGTAGTAAAAAAAAAAGAATGAACAAAAGAAAAAAAATGTATTAAAAACTTCCAGTACATCACAAATGTGCTGTCTGGAAAAGTTAGTTAGGACTCAGGGCCTTCTCCATTGCATCCTTGATGGTAGTGCTACCTGGAAGACAGTGAGTTTGCACTCTAAACCTCCTCCAAAGGCAAGTATGAGAATAACAAAAGGAGAAAACTGCACAAGCTTTGGAAATTCAAAATTCCAACTAAGAGCAGAAGGAAATGAGTAGTCCGAGCCCTATGAACACTCAATTCTGTTGACCAAAGCTCCTGAACATGATCTTTAATGTCAGGATTTCTATCCATATTCCAGTCTTCTGTGTTCTGAGCAGAATCTCCTATGGTAAACAGTATAAGGTGATACAGCTTTACTCATTCAGAGGACATTTCTAAACCTTTCCAAAATCTATCCACAAGCCATTCCCAAAGAATGTTGAACCACATGGTCAGGAGCAGTCACAACAAAGACCCCAGTTCTCTGGTAACAAATTCTCTGTTGTTTACTTTTCTCTCATTGCTGACACAAAATACCTGACCTTCTCAATTAAGGATGGAAAAATTTATTTAGCTTACTGTCTTTGGAGTATTCAGTCTAAAATCAGCAGTCTGCAAGTCAGAGTGACACATGGTAGATGGCATCAGATCTCAGCAGCAGAAAACAGCACAAGCAACAATAGCAAAAGGAGAGGATCACAGAGACAATATTCTTTCTGTTCCTTATATTTTAAGTTGGCCACACTCACTTGTGTGTAGCACTGACACCTAGAACCCCAGCATGGTATCATCAGTCATTCATGAACTCTAGAAGCCCAACTCCATGATGGCAGGATCCTCTGTGGACCTCAAGACTCAATCCATGACACAGGCTCACCCTCAGGGACAACCACGAGTGTGTTAATCTCTGATAGTGTTCTCAGCATACTCTATGTGCTCTGCTGTATTAATGTTGGTATGAAAAATATGACAGTTTTATTCCTTTGGACAGACCTGATATATTTGTGTATATATACCTGGGATCATACTCACAACCTCACCCTTGCCAGGTAAGCATGTTCACCACTGAGCTAAATCACCAGTCCTATTTTTTCATAGTTTTAGTATCCAAAACTAACATAAGCTTTAAGTTCCATATCAGTACAACACCCAGATTACATATTTTCTGCCTTCTGTTAGATATGTTTATGTTCTGAAAACTCTTTAAAGTTTGATCAGCTAGTTGTACTTCAGTTCTCTAAATGTTGATATTTCCAATCTCCAAAAATACTTTCTTATGCTAAATATTGCAATACAAATGGTCCTGAATAAGGTTAAATAAGTTTTCTCCTGTACAACTCCTTTTGAAAATTGGCCATTGACCTCACTAGTGTGTGGTTAAGCTACTAATATTCTAGCACATTACCTCCATATTTCAATTAAAAGGTGGAGGAAAATTTACCCTATCTAGAAAATTGAATAAATGACTTCATTTGGTACATTGGGGACACTCCCCCTCCCATGGAAGTACAAGTCAGTCTTGTAAGAAAGCCTGAACAGCTTTCCATGTAATACATTTCTGCAGAAATGCTTTGTAAACAAGGATTCTGGCATGACAGATGAATGGTGGGAAAGTGCTGTTTCTGCCTCTACTCCACCACTGGTGCTGCCATTACAGTTCAATGGGTCAAAATAGACTAGGTTTCTATGGTAAAATAGAAATAAATATAAAAAGAGTTACATAGCATATACTTCCTAAATGTGATATTACAGTGTCAATTGAGGCCATAGGATGATAGAAGCCGGAATTGCCAGAATGTAAACAGTAAAATGAAAACGAATCAGGAACCTTCAATGTTTCAGGCTTCATGCACATAATGAATCAAACTCAGGTGCCTTCCATAGTGAGCAGACAGCTCTAATCCAGCTGCCTGCTCTGGTGGCCAGATGCCTTTTGCTCCAGGTGCCTCCCATTATGGTGAGACACCTCTAACTCTTCTGGTGCCCACACCATCTCTCATCAGTTTCAATGATTCTATGTCTCAGTTTACTCAAACATAGATAGTCAAGACATTTGTGGTCATATTTGAATGAAGGAAACAGAATGGGTCTGTCAGTTTCACTATTTCTAACTGTACTGCTACCACTAACAACACCTGGACACCAAGGGAAACTTGTTTGTTTATTTATTTGTTTTAGTCATTGAAATGTTGACACATGTAACAGGATACCTTCACTTGTAGCTCAAGAATGGTAGCCATACATCTTTGGATGACACAGATATGGTAGTCTTGCCAAGGGCAGTTATTGGCTTGTTTCCTTAAAAGGACTGTAAATTGATGAGAAATGCTTGTGTATTTTCTGCCATAAATTTTTTTATGCATGAGAAATCAAAGAGGTGGTATCTTCAATATTATCTTTTACTTTTAACTTTTAAAATACAGAATTTTATATGAGTGGACTCACTACACATAGAGACAATTCTTTTCTGGTGAACAGACCACACTTTACTCATAAAGATTCCAAAACAAGAACAATAGCCTAAGGAATTGACCAACTCTACCCAGGCTAACTGCTAATCCTTAACAGCTGATCTCAATCTCTTGCAGAAAACCAATCTAGACCCAAATCACAATGAGCCCCCTGCAGCCACCTAAACTGCAGTCATAGTCTGGCTTCCATATACCTTTGCAATTAAAATTATTTCTTTGAATTTGTGCTTTAGGTTTAACTGCAGTCTCTACAAAAGCATTTGAAACTAAGTCACTGTGACACTTCTTTGTACTCTACAATCTCAGAAGTCTTGCACAGGTCCTGCATAATCTTAGACTCTAATCTGCTGGCTGTCTTTCACCAGCAGGAATTTTCAATTTGTCCATTATTTTCCTTCTTAGTTAATTTGAGTTAGGTATAGAACACTGTAATTTTTAATATGCAGATCTTTTTACAACACAATTATTTACATTTCCAAAAGAAAACAATTAACATTTCGATGTTCTGCCTTTAGAAAGAGAGGCTAGTGAGCAGAAACTAGGCTGGCTTTTACACAGGCAGTTTCCTAGGCAGAGACAGCTGAAGAATCTTGGCTGCGATATGTTTTTCAAAACATTTAATGATAAAATTTCTGTTTTTCTTCTTTATGGTTTTCTTTTGTGTTTTCTCATTTTAAAGGAAAGGAAACAGGAGAATGAAAAAAATTGGGAAAATGTCAAAAACATTTTCCATTATAATTAAGAACCAGACTTCATGGAAATTAAAACGAACACAGAGTGATTTTTTTTTCAGTATTCCTTTCTGTTATCCTACTTGTGGAGCCAGAGAGAGATTTTTGTGAGTGAGGTTGCAAGGTTTAAGAACACACATGTGTATATAATCAACAACAGCATGAAGCATGGGAAAGTGTAGAGCAAAAGAGCCAGAGGGAGAGCCCCCTTCATTTTTAGTATTTACACAGGTTGTTATCTCACATTTACATTCTCTTAAAGTGCCATTAAATTACATATGCTGCGTCATGGTTACACATCTTTATCTCACTATGGACCGGAGCAACACAAGTGGGGTCCTAAACTCTCGTGTCCTTACATGCCCCTGAGCTTTGAAATATTCAGAGTGGTTCCAAAGAAACAATAATAGTGATTTTGTTAAAGATAAATTTGGCTGAACACTCACCAAACAGATAAAATATCTTAATCCCTCTTTTTTCCATCATGCCTCAATTTCAAGAGATGAAAAATGTGTACATTCTATTCTTACAAGTAGTAATTGCTAATAATGTGGGGACTCTGTTGAATGTACAATGAGTCACTTTTACTAATGCCCTTGTAATTTAGCAGTTGGAAACACTAAAATTTTCTTCCCTGGACATTAATTCTTGTGGAATATACAAACTGACTGTGCAGACTTTTTCCTTTTCTTTTCCATTTTCTTGAAGCTGAAGACTTTTCCTTCCCTTTAATCCAGGAACCTTTTGATTAGTCTCCCCCTTCAGAGGCAGGCAATTTCTTGTACTATCACTGCTGGGATGTACAGTTTAGTGCTTAGAATGTATGCCAGTGTCCAAAGTCATGGTGAAGCATGCAAAGAGAAGCATCACAGGCAATTCTTTTGGTGAAAATGCCCAAGGCTTGGGTATTTTCTTCTCCCATACCATCAACTGCTTAGTGCCAATATAAATCTGGGGTATCCAGTACATGGGTGGGCCTGGAATCACCATGAAACACTCAAATTTTCCCAGACTTTTGACTGTCAGATGTAGAAAAAGGAAGAAGAATCAAACAAATGTGCAAAGAAACATTGTATTTTATTTACAATGTAAAGGGAGGGGGAGATATAAAGCCAATCTGAGCAATGAGGGTCCCAGAGCTGGGTGATAGGGAAGAAGGCTTGGAGTCCTATATTTATGGAGTGAGGTTATGATGCCTGCTTCTAAGGAAGCTCCACTCCATGAGTTTGTCCTTCTCCTTGCTGAAGAATTTGGTTTCATTTGGGATCAACATTGCAACCATTAGGAAGGACAACATTATACAAGCCAGGTTTCTTATTGTATTTTAGTTACATTCTTACAACTTGGAAAAAGTTACTCTGCTCTCAAATTCTAAAAGACCTATCTCTTTTTGTTTAAAATTGAAAATGGCTTCCACCTATCCCTAGAGAGGAATGATTCAATGTTTCCTCAAAGAAGACCAAAAGCTCCATGGACACCCCTACCAAACAGAGGTTCAGTGGCAATAATTGGGACCACTGTTTTGGGAAGATAAATGGACAGGTAGGATCTTAGCACAGCCTTAGACGCTTGTATGGGGGCCCCAGGAAAGGACACTGCATGGAAGCCAGAGACTGATAGGCTTCAGCCACCAAGTGAGGGTGTGTCAACACCATGGCCTTCCACTCAGGAGTCTCCAGGATGTCAGAAACATGATACTAGATGAAATGCACTGTCCAGCTTTTCAGTTGATGTGCATTGTAGAGATCAGCCAAGATGAGCATTTCCACAGCGTTCTCCACAAAGAGGTTGCTGCAGAGGTGGTTCTCACACATGAGTTTCAGGCACTCCAGGCCATACCTGTCTGCAGCTGCCAGAAGATCGGATGCCATTCTGCTGAGTTTTGGTGCCTTTCCAGTGTAGATGAAGAAAATCATTTCCTCGAAAACGTCAAGCTCCATATCACTGATTTCAACTCGATTGTTTTTGCTTTCCTGCATTTTGTGTTGAAACATGGCCCTGAAAACTAGAGAGCGAGCTGCTAAAATGGCTTTGTGAGCTTGGAATTCCTGGCCAGACACACTCAAGCAACAGTCTGTCAACAGGGAATTCTTCCACAGCACTGCGAGTTCATCTGCCAACCAGCACTCAGGAACATCCATATTCATGTTATTCAGGTGAGAAGTGTTGGTGGGGTCTTGTACTAATGTCATCTCACACAGAGAGTCAGCTTGTCATCTGGCAGAAGCCCATTATTTGCATCTAAAAGAAAATCTCTCAGGATGAATTTTCTGAATCTCCAGTCTGAGCGTGGTTCAAAACTATGAATTTCTTGACTCGACAGACCTTTGGTTTTCTGTCCTTTATCATTCACAATGTAAAATGTGAATTTTGCCCACGCTTCCCTCATTGGGCAGCTGATGAGTGCCAGATACAGGGACAGGTAATCTGTGCTTTCTTCATTGACTCATTTTGGATATACTCGTAATAACCATTTCAGTTTATCATTTCTTTCAGATGAAAAGCTTGAACTTGCAATGGCATTACCTGTTCTCTTTATGCAAAAGCTAAAGTTACTGATGGTCCACAGGTAGGAGATTTTCACTACTTTGATCTCCGTGGTGTACCGGTTCTCAGCTACTGGCCCACTTGACATTTCTTGAACCCCTGATATCAGCGGTATGAAAGTGAAATAAGATTTAACAAGTCACAGGAAAAAGATTTCTTTCTGTACCAGATTTAAAAAGGTCACTCCAGTCAGCAGATCCAAGACGAGTAGGGAGGTATGGCAGTCTTGAAGAAGAGAGTCTAATCTGCAGAATAAAAAAAGGGAATTAGAATTACATTTACCAAGATTGCTAGTGTATCAGTCACTAATAAGTTGTTTGTTGATTCCTGGAAGAAATAGCTCACCTGAAAGTCTCTTTTTTGCTTTTTGTCGTGATATATCCCTGTAATTGCACCACCCAAGAGGCTGAGGAAGGAGAATTGCTAAGCATTTGAGGAAAGCTGAAACTCCATACCAAGATTCAGTCCCACAAGCAACAAAATATTTTATTGAAAAAAAATCTACTTTCTTAATGATATTTATGACCCAGTGGATTTTGTTTTGTTGTTGCTACTGGAGATTGAAACTAGAGGCTTCCCACTAATTTACATCTGTCATCCATTTATTTATTTGGGGGAGAAGATTTGGTTTAATTTATTCACTAAGCTGCCAAAGATGGGTTGGATCTTTCAAAGTTTCATAATTAATTCTGGGATTGGAAGTGTAAACCAGTATGCCTGCTTGGATACTTGTTTTCCTAACAATACCTTCTCATTTCTGTTAACATTCCAAAACATCCTAGTGCTGTGACACGGATAACTGGAGTGTGCTTCAAAGAAATGCTTGCTCTCTGAAAATTTATGGAGGTTGTTATGTTATGGCCCTAATTTAACAGCTTTTTGGATCTCCATTTTCAGTCTGTGGCACTATGTACCTCTGCACATAGAGTTTGAAGTATGGTGGAGTAAAACCCTTGCTGAGGATGAGACAGAAAATGTGACTACCTCTCTGTCCCTTCTCTGGCCACAGGAGGTTTTAATTTTGCCAGCAGACATCTATCCTTCCCACTTGCTCTCCTTTGCTCCTCCTTGTATCCCAATAGACTCACACAATTCTTTACAATATTCTGGGTTATCAAATCACCATCCTCATTTCCTACATGAGTACAAGCAGGCCAACCTAGGTAACTTCCCCACTGCAGCCCCTTCAGTTGCTACTGTTGCATTTGAAAATGAATAGGGCACCTGGAAGCAACTAAAGTCACTGAGGAAGGGAACTCGGTTCTTTATTCTCCTAAACACTATGTACATCAGGCCTTCTAGAGGAGTCCCTCATTTGAGCCCTCAGCCTGGCTGAAATAGCTCTGTCATATGAGGAACGATCAGCAACTAAACAAAAACTGTACCTAAGGAAACACAAGCTTGTCCATGCCAAGGGAGAAATGTTCAGGATTAAGTAAGTGACAGAAAACTGTCCTTAATGAAAACAGGCCAATCTGCAGGCTCATGCACTGTCTTAATGCCCCTGAAGATGTCTAATAGATATAATGTTTGTTTTCTAATAGAAATGACATGAAAATGAAATAAAGTAAAATAGTGCTGCTTCTCCAAGGGATCATTGATTATTTGTTTCTGCTAATCCAATTTAAATCTGGATTTCTATTTCTTAAAGCCCAAAGTACACTATCTGAAATATCCCTAGCTGTGTCAGGTAGTGCTCACTTCATAAACAGATTTAATGCTAGTAAAG
>PVJX010043582.1:0-13615 GCA_004027295.1 Dolichotis patagonum
GAACAAACATTGTAAAAATGGCCATTCTCCCAAAATTACTATACAGATTCAATGCCATCCCAATCAAAATACCACTAACATACCTCATAGATCTAGAGAAATCACGCCTAAAATTCATCTGGAACCAGAAGAGACCTAGAATAGCAAAGGCAATTCTAAGCAACAAAGGCAAGGCAGGAGGCATCACAATCCCTGACTTCAAATTATACTACAAAGCTACAGTGATAAAGTCAGTATGGTACTGGAATAGAAATAGACCCGAGGATCAGTGGAATAGATTGGAAGATACAACCACAACCACAAACTCACTCAACCACCTTATCTTTGATAAAGGGGCCAAACATGCTTGCTGGAAGAATGACAGTCTCTTTAACAAATGGTGCTGGAAAAATTGGCTACATTGTGTCTTATTGGAATTTGAATATGTGTGATAGCTCAAACAAATTTTTTTTCTTTTTTATCAAAAATGAGATATTACAGTACCCATTGAACATTTTCTGTTATTCAGTTCAGAAAGCCCTGTAATTCTTTCACTCTATGCATAGCTTTATACTATTGTGTTATGTTTGATATTATTGTATTTGAAACTATGTTCAACTATAGCAGAGTAAGAGATATGGTGTTAGCTACTGTTGATGTCCAGTTGACTTAATGTAAAGGACTGTGTTGCCTATGTTGTCCTGTTCTGATCTGCTCTTTACTGCCCCCTTTTGGTTTATTCTCTTTCAAATTAAAAAAAAAAAAAAAGAATTTAGAATGTCAGCTGATAGAATACTAAGGCCCTTAAATTGAAAGCTGATGAAAACAATTTAACCAATCTATCCATCACTAAGCAATTATGTGCTGCACATAGACTGTATAATTTTTAAAACAAAGTAATTTGCAAATCCTTGTATCAATGCAGTTTGACAAGAAGAAGAAATACATAGAAATCTTCGGACTTCACATGGTTTTACAGTTTGTATTAATGTTATGTTTTATCTTGGCACTATGCTGTTATTAAATAACTAATTATATTTATTGTTAGTACACTTGAATTCCATAAAATACAAAATGTACTGTAATATTGTACAGTAGAAAAGAAAGGACGTAGTATTTTTAAGAATTAAAGTTGAAATATCTTACCAATAGAATAGATGTGGAAATTTCCCATGGTAAGTATTCCTATGAGGTAAGATTATCTGACGCCTTTACTGAAAATATTTTAAATGAAACAAAACAAACAAAAGACCTGTTGTCTAGCTCTGCGGACTGAATGTTCTAGGGAACAATGTTACTCCCACAAAACACCATGGAAGAAAGTCTGGCCTTATGATTACTTTGCTAGGACTTCTTAGAGAAATGATTGTTTCTGTACTTAGGGTAGAAAGTAGAAGGTGATTAAATATCATCTTAATTGTGCCAAAAAACAAGAAAGCTTTCCATTTTTTTGTGTGTCATGTCAAAATTACATTAAAGCCAATCTAAATGGGGCTTCCCTTAGCTACAGCTGTGATCCTCTGAGCATCAAAAGGAAAACAACTGACTGAAGTTGACTGTTACATATTAAATCTGAAAAGCAGTTAAGTTCATAGTGATGCATGGAGAAGAAAAAACTAACCTAAACTTATCTAAAAGAGGCAAATACAGAAAATGTATTTTATTGGTTTTATATTCAGTCTAGATGATCTTATTGAATCATGCATCATATCCATGAAGAGTATATAAATAAAATAAATACATTGGTTAGAAGGTATTTTGAGAAATAGAGGCGAAAATGCTTCTTCATAAGATAGGACCTGAAGTCAGACAAAGCCATACAAAACAGGCAAAACTTAATTAAAATAACATTAAATGTTCCTAAGAATTATACGGCCAGAATATAAAAGAAAGCAAGATTTCACTAAGTCCCAAGAATTTGTATTTCTCAGGATACCAGTTAGAAGCCTGACTTAGGAGATAGTTAAAAACTTGTGTAAGTTATCAGAAAGATTTGGCTCTAGGAATAGTGAGAATCCAGGAAAACTGACCATAGGATCATGACCCTCTTGAAGTTGTACAATAATTGACCTGCCAGTTGTAAAGGGGTGTCAGAATATTTCCTGGAAAGAGCACCTGGATGGTGTCTACAGTATGTGCCACACCTGCAAGACATTCTGGAGAAACTGCAAGAAAACAGCTCACATAAATGCAGGACTACAGCATAAGCTGGTAGATCAGCTGGGCTATAGTAGTTACCAAATTCATTGATTTTCCTCATTTACAATTGTAGTTTGCTGCCGCATACCAAGAAGATCTTCATTATCATAACACTTCACATGTCCACTTCCCCACGCAGGTAGTACAGTGAACACTGATAGTGCCTTAAAGAAACAGTGCTGCAGGCAGTTGTGGCACTGGCACATTCCTGTAATTCCAGCATTCTAAGAGACTTCTGTTCAAAGGGTAAGGAGTTCAAACGCTCCCTGGGTAACTTAGTGACTTACAAAGACCTTGCTTCAAAATAAAAATAAGAAGTGGGAAATGAGCTGAGGATGCAACTTGGGTTCAATTCCGAGTACCACTTAAAAAAAAAAAAGGCAGCTCTAAGGCCAAAAAGTATAGCCATAAACATGAGAATTTTTATATCCAAAACAAGAACAGAATGAGAAAAAAAAGAGTGTCTCTACAATAAACAAAAATGATCTAAAATTTAAAGTGCCAATTAAAAAAACTTTTTCTTTCCTTCATGGAACAAACTTCATGAATCCTTCAACATCTCAATGATCTTTGTTCTTCCAAAATACATATCATGCATGACTTTAATTCTTTTCAATGTACACCTGAATTTTTCAGATCTATATTTACTTTATTTATGTTATCTTTCCTTGTTTAAAATATATATTTTAAAGTTTAACATTCATATATGATCTAATTTATTACTAATTTTTCCCATTTTCAAGATATAAATTGATACCTTATAAACTGACATGTCTGATTTCTGATAAATGCTTCCTTCCTTCTTACCCAAAGAAAATTAAAAAAAAAAAAAAAAACCCTAGGATTCCAAAACCCAGTGTCTGCAATCTTTTCCTTTAATATATGAGAAAGTCTAGGAACAAAACCTAACATCTCATTGATCAAGTGTCCAGTGACAGAGTAGGGAGGACTTTTCCCTCAGATTCAGCGATAGGTTCTGTGGTATCTCTTTGTTAAGAAATACTGGTTCACTTGGTAGCATTTGTCAAAAGAATTTTAAATTGTAAAGTCTTTCATGGTCCTATTCCCCTGGTACAAAGATTGTGATTTTTCTGCAAAACTAACATCCAAACAGCACAAGGCTATTTTACTACATGAAAAACTATTATTCTTTATGACTAGGTAAGAATCAATATCCAGAACTCTGACTTTGCACTTTAAAGTTGAATAAAATTCTTTTTTACATTATATTTGTATGAATATAAAAACAAGCAAGTTAAATTTTGTCATTTTGTTAGTAAAATACGTCATTATCATTTGTAAAAAAAATATTTTAAAAATTATCACATGATTTCCACTCATGTAGGCTAACTTTTACAAAATGCAGATGTATCTGGAAAGAAAAAGAAATTTAACATTACCTCTCTCTGTGCTGCTGATTATCTATATTATCTTGGACAAGTCATTCAGATATTAAAGATTTATTTATCATTCCTTTCCCTCAGGGTATTGTGGTAAAACTCAAACAAGGGAGATAAGTGACACTGTATCAAAAAGTTAAAAATTAATAAACGAGACTACTGTTCTTGATATTTTTTTCTACCAAAGATCACATGAAGAGCGACACTCACCTATACTACCCACTTCTTTGGTGATATGTATCTTTTACAAATACTTGCAACGCTTTCTGTGTTCCAAGCACTGTTAGCAGTAAATGAATAACAATTTGTGTAAGCCACAACTCTTATGAAGTAGGTATCATTACATTTCTTATCTTTGTAGATAAGCAAACTGAGGCATAGAGACTTACCCAAGCTTACATAGGTAGTTGAATCTTAATATTATAGTACTGCTGCAGAAAACTATTTCTAGTGATAACACAGGGAATCATGCTGTAATTTCTGTTTACTATTTGTTTATTTTTCATTTTTAGCAGTTATACAAATTACCAAAAGTTTCACACAAGGGATGACATCAGTTATATGAAAAACCCAAGTTGTTTTTTTCTATGGAATGGTAAAGGGCCTCTATGAAAGGTACACTTTAAAAAAATTTTCAAGGTTTTTAAATCAACTCCCCTACAGGAAATAACAATAAAACAATCACTTGCATAGGAGATAGAAGTAAAGAGAGAAGGTTCTGGAGTTAGACTTTTGAACAACTTAGCACTGAAATGCTTGATGGATTTTATAATTGGTGGTCATAAGCACAAAGGGCAAAGGATAATTTAGTAATTTCCCTCACTTCAGGACTTGTTGCTGACTCATTTCCCACAAGTTCAGGTCCCCAGAGCTTGTATGTTCCACATGGGAGAAAAAGAACAGGCAGAAAACAGAATAATATTTTTCAAATTCTAAAATCTCCATGGTCTTTTATTTGTGCTTTTCTTCTTCTTAATCAGAAAGTGGTAACTTTTCACTGATGAAAAAAAGGAAGAGAGAGAGAGAGAGAGAGAGAGAGAGAGAGAGAGAGAGAGAGAGAGTCCATCTTCCCAAGCAGCCATTCTGTGTATCTACTGATCTAAAATTCAGTGAAACTTATTAACAATGGGTCTAGTCTTTGCAACTGGCAACAATGTTATTTTACAAATTTTTTTCAGCAAGACAATCTTTAAGAAATGATACTGCAATAGTCCACATCTTTCACAGAAAAAAAAAATGTAAATGATGCAAAAAGAACAAAGAGTAATTTTACCATTATTATGCAACAAATTTGCTAAGTAAATGTTTGCTCTGAGCCAGGTCCAGGGCACAGGAGAGGAGCCCAAAGACCATGTCCTAAAAGACATCGCACAGCAGTGGTGAAAACAGTCATAGGAGTAAATAATGGAACAATGTGTCTTATAGTCTGACACAGGTATATGAAATATTGTGGAAATACTGCAAGTGAACCCCTAATGAGATGACCTTTAGTTTTGCCTTGAAGGACAGTAGAAATGTAATAGGTGAGGAAATAAGACAGAAGGTATTGATATTTCAAGGAGCAGGAACAACACAACAAAGAGCAGAGATAAACAAAAGGCAGTAATTTTCTTTGGAATCTTAGTTGCTAGAAAATAGCACCCGTGGGAAGAGACTGATGAGAAATGGGGCCAAAGATAAATGTGGGGTAATTTGTGAAGAATCTTGTCCCATGTTTTAAGGACTTCATGTTTTCTCAAAGGTAAATAAGAAGGGTTTTTTTTTAAGTTTATAAATATGCAAAGTAATGTTTCTTAAATGTAGGTTTCAAAGATCACTGTAATTGCAGTGTAAATGTGAAAGTAATGGAAAAAAATAAAAAACAGGAAGATTTCCTAAGGAAATGTTAGTCATTTTAGTAAACAATAATAAGGGAGTAGCCCAGGAAATCAAGAAGATGATTGTGGGAATACTTTGTGATGTGAAATCATTGGGAGTTGGTAGCCATTAGGTTAACTGAGATGAGAGATAGGATGACACCCAATAACTTGGGTACAGAATATATAAAAAGACAGATTTCCACAAAGAGTAAAAACAAGGAAAACACACCCAGTATTTATATGCTACAAGGAAGGAATATGAGGAATAACTGAGTCAGTCTTTGAAGGGGCAGTCTGAATGAAACGCCAATAGATAGGAGTTAGTGGCAGAATCAGAAGTGGTGAGACACTCAGAAGGAAAGCAGTGAGATGAGTCTTTAGAAGTCATGAGGTGGTAGAAACCACAGGACCTGAGACCAAAAGAAGAAGATGGCAGAGAAGTTAACTGGTAGGCACAGGAGCAAGAGAAGCAGAAATGGTGGTCCAGGTCACGGGCAGGGGGAATATCCCTTTCAGAGTAATTATGTTGGTTTCCAGGGGCGCAGCTCCAAGAGCTGCCCTGGGGCCCCAGGAATGCCATAGGTCAACTTCAGAACAACCGTATGGCTGCTCCAGGTCTTCCAGAACCATCCACATTCCTCGTTCCTCCACTGCTCCATGACAAACTAAACTCATCAGTTAAAACATGTGAGCTGATCACTCTCTTAAAAAAACAAACAATGCAGAACACAGTGAACAGTACCTTTGAGGGTTTAGAACAATTTCATGCTTCAATACAAATATTTATTTTCTTTTTGTTTTTTTAAATGTTTCTTTACTGACTTGTTTGTTTTTTATGGAAACATTACCCAAAAAACAAGTAAACTATGCTTATTTACATTAAATCCATGGCAATGAATTTATTTGCCAAGTGCTTCTAGAGATATGAAGAAATATAAGTGATGCCATGCAAGGACTACATCCTTCTTAGGAATTAATTTCTGAAAAGTCTAACATATTTGTGTTGGAAATTTCATGATCATATAAATAAGTGTACTGCCAAGGAACTTTACAAAGGTATCCTTCAGATACTGTACATGGCTTGCTAATTTTTTTTATCATAAACTCTAATCCTTTACCTCTCCGATTAAATCACAGGTAGCTGTAATCCCTGAGGGCTCATTTGAATATAAATGAACAAAGGACTTGCTATAGGAAAATATAGAACAGATTATGTGGTTTTTTCAATAAATAAGTCAGGAGGAAAAGAAAAATAGATATGAAACCCATAGATTATGAGAGATTGCAAATTATACTAATCATAATATGTGGATCTGATTCACATAACTTAAATAAATTCAAATAAAAAAGTATTAGATTTAGGAGACATGATTTCAATAAAAAAATTACTAATTGCTTTTATTTGTGCTAATGCTCTGTGGACATGTGTTCAAAAAAATTCTTACCTCTTAGGAATGCATACTAATATCTAGGATTTGTTTCAAAATATAGAGGTGGGTAAAAATAGGTGAGGACAAACAATATATGAAATGATTGGTTATGAGATGATTATTGTTAAATCACGATATAGAGATTTTAACACAATTCTGACTCTTTTTTCCTACATTTTGAATTTTTTTCATGATAAACACTTTAAAAAATGGAGTTTGAGCACCTGTACTTTTGATCCTTGATACTATCTATATAGGACAAGCAGAAGAATTTTAGCATCAAAGTTCTTATTTTAGGCATGCACACACATAAAATCTTTTGTGAGATTATGTATTATATTTTGCATATAATGAATATACAATAGATGTAATGCTTTGTGAAAATTAAGATAAGGATACAAAAAATTATGAATATGAGGCAAATAGAATATGAAACAATAAACTCATTAAAACAAAATACAGTGAGAAAAATAGAACTCACTATTCTTTATGATATTCTTTTGAAGTTTCCATGGAATTGGTATATGTAATTTGGCCTTCAAAGGTAAGAAGTATCTCACAAGCAAAATGCCTATCAGGGAATTTTTCTCTGATCAACAAAGAGAAAGGCTGAGAAGAAATACAGTGGTGCAAGACTCTTAAATGAGAGACAAGCCCGGAGCAATGAATTATGATCAGTCATAAGGGGCCTTGGATGCTTATTGAGACCTCCAGACTGCAGATGTTGGAGTTTGATCAAAGGCTTCTGAGCAGGGATATTATCTGATTTTCTGGCAACAGAAAAGTTGGGCTGAAGTGAGGTTTTGGATACAGGAAGATCAGTTAAGCGGGTATCTCAAAAGGCTAATGACTAGCCAAATGCCTGAGGAGATGGGAGAGGAAAAGATTGTAGAAATCCCCCTCTCCCACTTTTCCTTGAAGATGTATCATGAGTGGGCCTGAGAAAGTGGAGTCACCAATCATTGCCAAGGTGGTTGTACAAGGCAACACTCAAAGGGGAAGCAGGAAAAGACAAGATAAAATGACCAATGAGAGGACTTGACTGGCTTCCAAGGAACTACAAGTAAATATTAGCAACTGAAATGACTAGAATTAGGTACATGATGAAAGAGTAGAAATGTAAATCTAGATACAATCTCAAAAAAAGAAGCTGCTAAAGCTGATGAGGTATGGGATATTCAAAGAAAAATGTAAAAGGAATCATAATTGCTTGTATATAAATTAATTAAATCTTCACAATTATAAACAATGTTTTAAATTATCAAATACAGTAATTTAATATTAAAGTTGGATAGAGCAAATCTGAAGGCAGACTAGAATTTTTCCAAAATTTTCGCTATCTCTACTACAGCTGATTGAAACTTCAGAGTTAGTGTAAACCCTGAACAGTTTGAAGTTGTAGACATCTGCATATATTTCTTTTTACTCTTTCATTTAGACTAGCTCAGCGTTTTCAAACAGTGTACATAAGAATTAGTATTCAGTGCTATACCTATAAAGCCTCCCATACTCTATTTTATAAGCCATTTAAGGAAATTTTAAGGGCCATTTTGACTACAGTTTTGCCTGTGTGCTGATTTTAGATACTTAATTTCTATGCCCAATACAATAACACTGAATGTTCACCAGGAATGTAATACTATACCTACTGTTTAAGAAAATATATCTAAGAACCTAAATGTTACTGCAATGTACCTTTATTGGTGTCATACCAGTTTCCAAGTATAATTTTCTATTTAAATCAGTGCTATGGAAAAGTTTACTCAAGTGAGTATCTTAGATACACTTGACCCTTGAGGCCCAATACTCAAGCTGGGTCAGTTTTTCATGGAAAGCATGGTGTCAATAGAATGCTCAGCCATTCCTACATGTTTACAAAGAAGGTAAAATATGAGAGAACAGTGGATTAAAGGAATAATGCTTAGAACTTCCTTCAGGATTTTTTTCTTGGAGCTCATGAAATTCATTTCCTACCTCTCCTCATTACATGTCCTTTTCATTGGTGACCTTTGTATGTGACTCCCTGTCCTCTAAATCCACATTCCTCATCTACTATGAGGTCTCTCAAGTCATCTGGGCACAGAAAGCCTAAGAGAACTCTGGGCAAGCAGTATTCTTACATGATTCAATAACTACATCTTTGCCTCTAAGATCACATGAGAAAGAAATAGGCTTCCTCTCTGAACGTGATTTTTAACAGTACGTGACAAATGTTAGATTAGTGAAATCCCCTTAAAATCTCAATTGAGACAGAATGGAAAGCACTAAACACGGTACTGTCTTGAGTGGGGCTGAAGGAACGCTCTGGGACTGGTTTCGGTCTGCATCCATTGCTCAATCAGCAGACCCAACTCAGGGTTAAACAGAAATGCCCAATACGGGAACTTTATGATCAACAGGCTTTTAGTACAAGCACTTTTACAAAGCAGCCTTAGGCAGCAGCATATATAACTGTGAATAAAAACAATGAGCAGTTTTAAAATAAAACTCCTAAGTCAGGAGTAAGAAATGCATTTTTCTTACTTTACTCTAAAAGAATACACTAGGGAGAAATTCAGCAAATATAACGTGTTGAAAATATAAGCATTCCTGCAGGTTTATTTCCAGTGGGATATTAACACAAGATTCCAGTAATACCACTATTAATGAAGAGAATGCCTTTCAGTGACACACTTATTCATCAGACATTTCATGAGCAATACAGAAAAAGTGCAACAGATAGAGTTGTTAGCTTCAGAACTTCATGTAGGAGGGCAAAAATATGACACATGATATAAATCTATGATAAAATACCAAGGAAAATACTATTAAATTTGCTGGAAGTCAAAAACAGATCTCTTAAAATTTAACATAAATGTGAATGAGAGGAAATCACCATAAATCATATTAAGGGGAAACACAATTAACCCTGCTGTCAAGAGAGGTGAAAGTGTGGGGAAAGACTGATTGAGGAAGACTCACTACCTGTCGTGTGAACAGGTTTCAGTAAGGTGCTTAAATAAAAGACACAATCCCATGTAGCTCTAGTCATTGCAATAATTCCTACTGCTGGTTCAGAATCATGAAGGGTAGACAGGAAGGAGTTTTCCTGGGGACAAGACTGAGGTATTGACTGGCTGAATGACCTACTGACTGACTGCATGAGTAGTGCTGGCAATAGAAACCAGGGCCTTGTTCATGCTAGCTAAGAGATCACCTTCACACTCTGTCTCATTTTCAGTAACTGCAACGCAGCTTCATTATCATAGTTTTATACCCTAGTCTCTTGAGGCTATGACACACCTGCTTCCCAGGGTCTTAAATCTTTTTAGAAACCAAATTTTTCCCTTTAAAGTTGATAAAAACAAGTATAAACCTGTTTCTAGAAAGAAATATGCTTTAGCATAATATAGTCATTAAATACACTCAGTCAAAAGCTCACTCACTAGTCAAAAGCTCAAATATTCACAGGAACCAGCAGGTTACATGAGTGAGGAGGTGCAAAAGAGATGTGTTATTTGCAGAGCAAATATTATATAGCTTAGGCTGAGGGAGACAGGGTGGTAAGAAATGTTGCAAGAGCTTCTTATATTTCAAGACAGATGCTGGGTTTTATTTGTAAAATTTTTCTATTTTCAACCACTGATAGCTAACTTATTAAAGCAAATAAAGTCAAGCACCATGTACCATGAGGGCAAACCAAAGTTTTGCTGGCCAAACTCAAGATTCAGATTCACATTTTGGGACCCCATCATCAAAAAGCAGTCAGTCACTAGGAGAGTTACCATATCCTCTTCTATTTTGGTAAGGTCAAGAGTAAAGAGAATGGCACGAACTGACTTGTGGTGGGTGAAAGCAAAAAGCAGTTAAGGTATATTTTGAAGGCTTCACAATTTTCCTCACTGTGGCCTTGTCTACATTTATTTAGGCAGGACAAATGGAAGCTGTGTAGAGGAATTTGTCAAGCCTAACCACATACAAAGCTCTGCTTCCCACAGTTTCAACACCACCAACCTCATAATAAAAAAGATTAATTCCCAGAGTTGTCACTAATCAAAATATGTTTTTGGTGCAAATTGTATTTATGAATCACATTAAGATCTGTATATACGAGTGATTCTTGCAAGGTGTGGCAGACAGAGTGTGGTTTTCTATTCTGCAGCCCAAACATCAACAAGAACTTAAGAATGCAGTGTTTCTCAAGGAATTAACTGTAATCTGCAATGCAGCAATAATTTACTGCAGAGCTTTGGGCAAGAAGCCTGCTGCAAATCGTGAGTCTGAAATGTTATAAACACATCAGCTATCAAGGTCACCAAAAGACATTACAGAAGTTTCTTTAACATGGAGAAATATATAAATCACTTAACTGGTATATAGGGCTCACTTTAAGCAAAAGTTTTTAACATTTGCTAACAATTTATTTCCATGAAAGCAAAAAACTCAGTAAGAATCTTAAACTTTAATTAGCAATTAATGCCCATCATGAGCACCTCAAAGTACACATGTACCCAAATAAAAGAAACATATATAAGTTTATAAGTACGTGCATGAAGAATTTATAGTATGTGTGTGGAATAGGATTCTTTTGCAGAAACTAGAAACATTTGTATGGTTTCACTATAAATTTTTAAAAGCTGGTAATGCTTGCTTACATGCTTTTTGCACTCTCTTGTAAATTTATTTTCTATATAAATACATATTATCTCATTACCAGCCATCTCTATTAGAATCTAGCAGACCATGAAATAGGCTTTGGAAGATCAAGCAATGCACTTAGGCCCAGAAGAAACATTGTTTTGGCTTCTAGCAAGAACTCATGGAAAAAATAAAATTTTACATAACAGTTTGGAGAACATACAATACATAATCCTTTCCAGTCAAAGGCTACTCTAAAAAGGAAAGCAGATTACTCAGAATGCTGGAAAATAAATCAGCTTCTATTTATACCTACATCTTTGTCTATCTTTCTAGTATTTCTGACTCTTGAAGTTTTTCAACATTCCATCTTTTAAAAAGCATAATTTCTCTAATGCAAAAATAACCATAGGACTCATCCCGAAATTTAAATCTACTAAGTTAAACATCAAGTGACCAATCTCCTCCCCTACTTATTCTAAATGCATGACAACTTCCAAGTATAATGCCACTGAGAGTATTATAAAATTCAAGAGCTGCATCTTACTTTCATCCTGAAATGTTACTAAAATACTAATGAATTCAGAGTATATTCCATTGATTAGGCAAATGATACCTAATAACAACCTGAGCAAATGCACATAGTCAGTTTGCTTAAAGGCATTCACTTATACTTTAATTGCATACATTGTGGCCACTTCTAAATACATACATAAGATAACCTATGGGCCCAAAGTCCAAAGTTTAAAAAGAATATCAAGTACATTTCCAAAGCAATTGTAAAGTCACAACTTTACTCAGAATTCAAAGTGAGTGGGAAGTGGAACAACACAAATTTTTCAGTACAAATTCTATTGCCATGTTTAAAAACTGGCAAAAGCCCAGGAACCACTGCAGGAGCCTGGCACAGCTGGAACAGTCATTTTTGATTGGCGAAGGCAAGGGCTGAGCAGCACACAAAAGCACACTTATGTTCGATGTCCTGAGAGCCCCAGAAAAGAGGTAATGTGAGGCCCATTGGGTGCTTACACAGGAAAAGCTTTCATAGTTTTGAACCAAGAATACGATCTATCAATATTTTTATTTAACAGAACATGAAATTAAAAAAAAAAACACTTTGAGCTTATACTTGAGAAAAAGTTCATCATCAGTAAAAGTCATTTAGTCCAATACAGTTATTTCTATCGCTCTTGATATGAGCTGATCTGAGGTAGTCATACTTCAAAGTCAGGGGTACTTTTACATATTAGAAGAGACTTTTAAAATTGTATTTAAATTTGAACATACAGAGAGAATGTAATCATTCTTAAAAATACAGCTACAGACAATGTCAAGGCATCATTTTTAAAACTGTTGATTGGAGAAGAGGCTTTGAGAAGAAGCATGTGGCGAAGTCACCTTGGCTCAGGACTCGGTCTTAGACTGAGTGTATAGAGAGGACCACACATCAGGCACCTCCTGATGGGACACATAACACAGCAGGTGACATCACTCACAAAGCATTCTTGCCAAAAAGGCTCAAGCTGAACGTAATCACTCCTAAAGATACAACTTCTGATTTGTAGAGAAACGATAGAAGGACAAGTTAAAGCAGCACCACCAGGAAACAAATTCTAAGAGCAGGTTGTTCAACAACACAATCTGGAGGTACAGCTCAGTAACAGAGAAAGTACTTAAGTGAGCACAAGGCCGGGTTCAGTCCCCAGCTGTGGAGAGGGAGAGCGAAAAAGTGTTGTAGATTAAAATGAACACGTGGACATCACAGCTAATGCGATGTATGTCTCTCATAAGGTTATTTTAAGGATAAGATGGAACATTTGAATTTGGACTCAGTAGTAAATAATATAAGCAATTTTAATCATATTTTTGTTTGGGATAAGTAGAATTATAATTATGTTGGAAATTATCCTCAGTTTTAAAAAATGCACCCTGAGTTATTAGGGATAAAATATTAAGAGATCATGATTTTTTTTAAGACTTCAGAAAACATGGATGAAGTAAACATGCCAAAAGTTTTCATAATTGTAAAATCTGAATTGTAGATTTATGGATGTTTATTATAGTGATTGTTTTAAATTTTTGGCAATAATGAATATAAATAAAAGAAATCTAATCACTTTAAAAGTCATTT
>PVJX010043583.1:0-13537 GCA_004027295.1 Dolichotis patagonum
CTTTACATAAGAAGACTCCAAATGCTCCACCAAAAGACAGAAATTTAACAAGCAAATTCAGTTGTGTAGCTGAATACAAAGTCAACACTCAAAAATCAATAGCATGCCTGTACACAAGCAACAGACTTACTGAGAGAGAAATGAGGGAAACCATGCCCTTTACAATGGCATCCAAAGAAAATGAAACACTTAGGAATCAATCTAACAAATGAAGTAAAACACCTGTATACTGAAAAATACAGTACTCTGAAAAAGGAGATCATAGAAGATACTAGAAAATGGAAAGCTATCCTTGCTCATGTATAGGACAAACCAACATAGTGAAAATGACCCTAATCTAAATCTGTTAGAAAATTTAATAAACCCCATAAAAATACCATTAGAGAAATAGAAAAAAAATCCTGAAATTCATTTGGAGACAAAAGAAGCCTCGAACAGCAAAAGCAATTCTGAACAACAAAGTCAAGTCAAGAGGCATCATAATCTCTTTCCTGAACATATACTTCAAAGCTACTGTGATAAAATCAGCATAGCATTAGCAAAAAACAGACTTAGGATCAGTGTAACAGAATCGTATATGCAGACACAACTACAAACACACTCAGCTACCTTATCTTTGATAAAGGAACCAAACGTTCACTGGAAGACAGATAATCTCTTTAATAAATGGTGTTGAAAACACTGGCATTCCACATGCCAAAGACTAAAACTACACCCATGTCTATCACCATGCACTAATGTCAACATAGATCAAAGGTCTAAATATTAAAACAGAAACACTAAATTTACTGGAAGAGAAAATAGGTAGAAATCTTGAAGACATAAGTATAGGGAGAGACTTCATGAACATGCACAAGCCTGCATGTGAAATAATACAAAGAATCAACAAATAGAATCTCACCTTATTAAAAAGCTTTTACACAACAAAAGAAATCACCAATGGAGTGAAAAGACAACCCACAAAGTGGAAAAAAATTATAGCCAGTTGTTCCTCAGACAAAGGATTTAAATCTAGAATATATAAAGAATTGAAAAAAATCAGACCTCCAAAATTCAAAGACCCAATCCAAAAATGGGTTTCTGAGATGAATATGCACTTATCAGAGGAAGAAATACAAACTGTAAATAAATACATTAAAAATGTTCGATATCACTGGTCATTTGAGAAAAGCAAATTAAGACAATACTGCAATACCATCTCACTAGACATGGCTGTCATCAAGAAATCAACCAAAAGCAAATACTGGCAGGGCTCTGGGGTAAAAGGAATCCTCTACTGTTTATGGGAGCATAGACTGGTGCAACCACTGTGGAAATCAGTGTGGAGATTACTTAAAAAAACAAGATACCCAGAAGAGGAATAGCTGGGATGAATAGGATTAGCAATCCCACTCATTCCAGATTTTTCTCTTCTAAGTATTTTCCCAGAAGAATTAAAAGTGTCATACCACAGCAATATATGTGCACCCATGTTTACAGCAGCACAATTTATAATAGCAAAAGCTTGGAAACAACCCAAATACCCATTAATCAAGGAATGCATAAAAAATGTGGGGTTTTTTTAATATAATGGAATACTACTTGGTCATAAAAAAGATAAACTTGAGACTTTATAGGTAAATGGATGCAACTTGAAACCAAACTTACAAGTGAAATAAGCTAGACCCACACGTATAAATAGTGTATTGTCTCACTAATGTGAGAATCTCAAAAAGTGAACAAGATCAAGTGTACAATACATACTGTGAATAGGGAAAAAGCTGTTCAAATAAAAAGAAAACTGTGATGGGAGAAAGGTGAAAAGAAGGAAGGGAAAAGGAAAAATATGTATAAACACAAGACAGTTAAAATAGTTATACAGCTGGTTTCTCATGGTTCATTGAGGGGAAAGTTTTGTGCTAGTAATTTTGTGGACAGTGTTCCAAGCCCATATCCTGTATTCTGAACAACTACTTAAATATAACAATATGCAATGTTTGATTATTGTTACTCTCCTACTAGCCTGTTTGAAACTCAGTTTTATTATTGTTTCTACTTTTTTCCATTGTTTTCTTTTTTTATTTTGAAGAGAATAAAACCAAAACAAAATAAAACAGAATAGTCAATCAAAACAAAACAATGAGCATGGTACATGATTTCAAAACAAGATAAAAGGAAATCAATAATGGCTACCATAATGCCTCTTGTTATCTTCAAAATAATCACCCTTACCATCAGGCATAAAAAAATCAAACAAAATAGTAAGGAATAAAACCAAGAAAAACAAAACCATGGAAGAAATACAGGACTTCAAAACAAGACAATCGTAAAACAACAGTGGCTATCATAATGCCTCTTGTTATTGTGAAAGTAGTTGCTATACTATCAGATATAATACAATCGAACAAAACAAAATAGAATAAAATCAATCAAAACAAAACAATTAAAACAATACAGGGCTTTAAAATAAGGTAATAGGAAATCAATACTGGCTATTGTCTTAGTTACTTTCTACTCATCGCTGAGACAAAATACCTGATGCCCAAAGTTGGGAAAGGAAAGGCATATTTCTTACAGTTTTTGGACGTTTCAGTCCCTACTCAGTTGGCTCCAAGGCAGGGTGGCATGGCGGGGCCACAGTTCATGGCAGCTGCAAACAGCAAGGCAGAAACTGGCCAGAGAGAGAGACACACACCTTCTTCCTGCCATTACATCACATCCTGGCTCCACACCCTGGGAGGGTGTAGCACTGACACCACCAATCCAAGCACTAGACAATGAACCAATCACAAATGCACAATGCAAATACATGAGGCCTGGGGGCCACTGACATAAACCATGACAGCTACCATATTTTGTTATCTCTGAAATAGCTGTCCATGCCATCAGAAATAATAAAATTAGACAAACCAAAACAGAATAAAACCAAACTAAGCAGAACAATGAAAACAATACAGGTTTCAAATCACAACACTAGATTAACAATGGCCACTGGCTTCCCTTTTTAGACACTTCCTCCAATTTCACTTTCACAATATGTCTTATGCATTTTGGACCCCACTAACTCAAGTTTTTTATACTAGGGAGGCAACATGATATTCACCCATGTGACTCTGAATCATTTCATCCATGAGCATGATCTCAAGTTGTATCCATTTACCTACAAGAGCCTTGAGGTTATCTTTCTTTATAGCTGAGTAGTTTTCCATTGTATAAACATGCCGTATCTTTCTTGTCCACTCTGCAGCTGATAGGCAAGCTACCCCCACTTCTTTCTAGTTCCCTGTGACATAGGCATTGTTTTCTCTCGACTTTCAGTCTGTGAACCCCCTTTTGCATTAAATGTGTTTCTTGTATAAAGCATATTGATGGATCCTGTCTCCTAATCCACTCTGCCTGTGTTTCTTTTTATTTGTGAATTAAGACCATCTACATTAATGGTTATGGACAACATGCACTGCCTCATCTCTGCCATGCTATTTTCCTGCTGTTACTGCCTACTTTTCCCCTCCATTCAATTGTTTGCCTCAATGATCTCACTCTGCCACTGTTCCTGGAACTGCAGTCTTTTTTATCTCTCTCCACAATGTCCTTTAGTACCCTTTGTAGGGTTAGTTTGGTGGTCATGAATTCCTTCAGTTGTTCTTTGTCATGGAAATATCTTGTTTCTCCATTAATTGTGAAAGATAGTTTTGCAGGGTACATCAGTCTGGGTTGGAAGTTTTTTTTCTTTCAGGACTTGAAATGCTTCTCCCCAAGTTCTTCTTGACTTGATGGTTTGTATTGAGAAGTCAGTCAGGATTCTGATGGGTTTTCCTTTATAGGTGATCTGTTTCTTTTCTCTAACAGCTTTTAATATTCTGTTCTTGTGCTGAATTTCTGGGCTCTTATTATATGTCTGAGTGTAGATTTATTTTGCTTATGGCTAGCTGGAGTTCTATATGCCTCACTTATCTGAACGTCACTTCCTTTTCCCATGCTTGGGAAGTTTTCTGATACTATTTCTGTAAATAGACTTTTAATGTCATTTGTGTGGACCCCTGCACTTTTTCACTCACACCTATTATTCTTAAGTTATGTGTCTGTGGATTGTCTTTCAGCCGTTGAATGGTTACTTCCTGGTTCCTCATTATTTTTAAGAGATCATTCCTTTTGTAATTGCAAGCTGCAAACCTGTCCTCAATGTTTGAAAGTTTGTCTTCAGTTTCTTTCAAGTGGTTTTTCCAGCTTTCAATGGAGTTTTTAATTTCCTGGATATCTCTTTGAATCTGTTTCATGTATTCTAAATCTTTTTTATATTGTTCATTCAAGGTTTCCCTCATTTTCCTATGCTCCTCTATTTTTTTAACCTATGTCTTCTTTAGAGGTACTTAGCAATTCTTTTATTATGTTTTTCAGTTCTTCTTTTACCTGAGATAGTGTTTCTGATCTAATTTCTTTTATAGCCTCATGAAGTTGTTTCTTATTTCAGTTGCTATCACTTCAGAAATTTCAGGTATGCGACTCCCAATCTCTTCCATGTTTACATCGCCTGGACTTGCTCTGCTTGGGTTGGAGACCAGAGACTCCTTTTGCTTCTTTGTCTTGACATTCCTGGGTTCTTCCAGCAAAGTGGGTAGTGGGGTCCCAGACACTTCTCACACTGGCTACAACTTCTCTGAAGTGAGACTGTTTGGTTCTTCTAGCCAGTGCTGGTTACACATATCTGATGGTGGCCATTGGGTGCACTGGTGTGCGGCTGTCTGCTGCTTTTCCCAGCCAGCACTGGCTCCCCAATGGCTGGTGGAGTGTGTGCAGGCATGGGGCCAGCCACCACCTCTGGACTGAGCTGGTCGCTAGCAAGGAAGCCCCATGATGGCCGTTGGAGTGCTCATGGAGGTGGGGCTGGCTGCTGCCTGTGGACCTGGGCTGGTCACTCTCAGGGACCTGCGACAATGGTTCCTGAAGTGGTCACGGAGATGGGGCCAGCTGCTGCCCCCAGAGCAAGCTGGCTACTGGCAGGAACCTCTGCAACGGCCACTGCAATGCACGTGGGGACGGGACTCAGTCCAAGCAATTTCCACCTGTCTGTACCCAGTTAGGAGCTGCTGGAGGAAGCTGGCAGCAGTTCTGGTTCTGGGCTTATCTGGCCCAACTCCAACATGGCTCCCAGTCAATTGCTTTCTCCCACGGGAGGACTGAGTCCTCTGCATTCACCACCAGCCAATGCAGTCCTCTGTGTCCGCTGCTCCCCTCCACCACCAAGTCTCTTTGTAGAGGCCCCTGGGGTTGCCAGCCACCTCGATCACTGTGAGCATGCGTCCCCAGGGTCCAACAGCTCCTCTCATGCAATGGGTCTGGCTCTGGGCAAAGGCACTGCCAACTACTACCTTCTTCTTCATTTAAGTTTTTCATTTTGTTCTCTCTGTGGGCTTCAATTCTCACTTTAGATTTTTCCTGGGTCCAGAGGACCCACTTACTTCTTTCTTTTCTTCCCCACTATGTTATATTCCAGCATCTGGGCTGTGTGTCTCAGAGGGCCTGTTTACTCTGTTGCTTATTGTCTCACCATTTTCCTGCTGAACCCTTTTTTTCTTTAAAATAATAAAATAATAACTCAACACCCCCTCTTACCCAACTGGCATTCATTGTATTTGAGATAATTGATTATATTTGTTTCAGTTCTTCCCACCTGGCACATTAATCCTTTGATTTTCCCCCATAAGTTTTCCTCTAATGCCCTTTTAAGCCTAACAGAAGCCATCGCTGGCCATGTTTCATATTATTTCCAAGGATAGGAGTTAGCTTTCCCATCCCATTGCATGGGGCTGCACTAGGGCTCTAGTTACTCTCTGGCTTATGACTTTGTTACCTAGGACTTGTAAAGGTCTCACACTCAGCAGTGGCCATGGGGAGAGGAAGTCAAATGAAGTGGATCCTTGGGTTTTATCAGTCACACTGAGCACCTTGCTTCTGAAAGAACCTCACTGTAGAAGTTTAAAATCCCAGGGATGTGGCAGGGAGGCTCTCTGGTTTGAAATAACTGATGAAGCAAAAAAACAAATTCTGCTTCACTGGCTCCTCCCCTGTGAACCCTAGTCACCCCTATCTTTCCTAATAAGTTTAAAGTCTATCAAAAGACAAAGGAGACAGAAGGAAAAGTGATATTGCTTACATTTCATTTCAAAGAACGTGTTACAAAACACTAAATTTAGAAGAAAGCCAAATGGAGAATTTAAACATATAAGTTAGCAAAACAACTTGTTTTAGTCCTTGCAAGTCCTTTTCAATATGCTCATTTTGTGATTTCAACATTTCGTCTACAGTTGGATAGATTTCTTATTTGTTCTTCTGCTAAATCTGGATGTAAGAACCGTCTCAGTGGACATATGTAGAAATTGCTGGTGAGTTTCCACTCATACATTTAAAACACAAAATGTGCATTTGTATTTTTAACATTTCCCCTTAGGAAATTTTGTTCTGTTTTACTACTAAGTAAGATAGACTCCAGCAATAAACTGCATACTGTTTTCTTATCATTACCAAAACAGTAGTTTAGGTGTTACTTAAACTCTATTTTGTAACAGTTACTGTGGACACACTATATATGTCATTAAGTATCTAAATCTAGAATCACATATTAGAAGGATTTCTGACATGGTATCATGAACTTTTCCTTAATACCATTTGGGAAAGCTAGATTTCTACACATGTTTTACTTTTGCAATTGCAGTCAAAGAAAGTACAGTAACTTCCAATGCCTATGCTTTCTTTTTTAAGGCCCTACTAAAATCAGAGTAAAGAAAACAAAAACTAAATCAGACTCACAAGAGCAAAGAATAAAAGTGAAACAATAGCAGTGGAGAGACATTTAAGAGATTTTTTTTTTCCAGATTGTACACAGGGAACTCTGAGCTACATCCTAAAGCCTGTTTATTTTTTCTTTTTTTTTAACCCTTTTTATTTAATTTTGAGATAAAGTCTTACTAAGTTATCCAGGCTAGACTTGAATATACACTTTTCCTGCTTTAGTCTCCTATGTAGCTGGGATTGCAACCATGCCCACCCTAATTTATGCCCACCCTAATTTAATAGGGTAGAGCATATGAGTTACAAGTGACATAGGCAGAAATGTGAACACTAAGGGCAAGAAAATGCTTCAAGACAAGGTGCTAAAATCAGGAGGTCTTGTTCTATCTACATTTAGAGATTCCACATATCCATAACCAGGTTTTACATCTGGAGAAAGTTTCTAATGAGAAAGAGAAAAAGTAAGCCAACATAAAAATGAAGGACAGAAAAACAGACAATGAACTTACGTTCCAAATAAGAGAGAAAGACCTAAGAGTACTAATAGTTCAAGCTAAGTATCCTTAATCCAAAGTACTCTGAAATAAAAACTTTTTAAGTAGTGACATAACACAAAAAGTTTCAGATTTAGGAGCTTTTCAGATTTAGCAAAACCCAATTTCAAAATTTTAAAATATTTTTTCCAGTGGAAAGGCCAAAGGTCAACCTGTAGTGTTTATTATTTTGCAAGTGTCTTCTCATCAATATAATAAAGACCATATAGGACAAATCCATAGCCAACACCATATGGAAAGAGGAAAATTTGATGGCATTTTCTCTAAGAGCAGAAATAAAAGGTGCCCATTCAGATTGCTTTTAATTAATACAGTATCAGTAATTTTAGCCAAAACAACTAGGTAAGAGAAAGAAAAAGGCATATGCATGGAAAGGATGAACTCAAAATGTTCAACGGATTCAAAGCAATTGTCATCAAAATACTAACTCAATTCTTCACAGAATGAAAAAAACCAATCCTAAAATTTATATGGAAACAAAAAAGACCTTGAACAGGCAACATAATATTGAACAAAAAGAATAAAGCTGTATATATGACAATGTCTCATTTTAAGACACTTATAGAACTGTAATAACCAAAGCAGCATGGTAGTAGCATTTAGAAAGACACAGAGACCAAAAAAATAGAACTAATGGGTTCTCAATAAAGGGGGCAAAAATATACACTGGATAAAGGACAGCCTCTTTCAAATGATGCTGGGAAGACTGGATATTCACCACGCGTAGAAGAAGACTGAAACTTGACACATATCTCTCGCTCTGTACAAAAAAATTCAAAATGAACAAAACATCTAAATTCAAGAACTACTCAAAGAAATTCTGAAACTACTCAAAGAAAACATACAAGAAACACTTGAAGACAATTTTCTGTAAGACTGCAAAATCACAAGAAACAAAAGCAAATTTGAAAAATTGTATTACATTAAACTACAAGACTTCAGAGCAAAAGAAACAATTGAGTGTAGAGAAAACCCAGTTAATGGGGAAAAATATTTGCCAATTATCTACCTAACAGATGGTTAACACCCAAAATATATAAAGAACTGAATAAAACTTAACAAAAATCAAGTAATCCAATTAAAAATAGGGAAATACCCAAATAAGCATTTCTCAAAGGAAAGAATTGAAATAATCAATAGATACATAAACGCACAATATCATTCACCATCACAGAAATGTAAATCAAAACCATGAGATAACATCTCAACCCAGTTAGAATGGCCATTAATCAAAGAAAGAAATAATAACAACAACAAACGCTAGCAAGGATATGACTCACACACTGTTGATGAGAATGTAAAAGTGCAACTGTAATGGACTCATTACAGAGAATCATTTGGAGGTTCCTCAAGAAAATTAAAAACAGAAATAGCATATGATCCAGCTATCCCACTATCCCACTACTGGATATATATCTCAAGGAAATAAAATCAGCATGCTAAAAAAAACCCCTGCATATCTACAATTTTGTGGCATCATATGTAGTAGCTAAGATATAGAACCAGCCTAAGTGTCCATCAACAGATACCTAAAGAAAATGTGTGTGTGTGTGTGTGTGTGTGTGTGTATTATTTAGCCATAAAGAAGAATGAAACCATGTTATCTGTAGCAAAATGGATGGAATTGGAGAATATTAAGTCAAATAAGTCAGACACTGAAAGACATATGTAGTACATTCTCTTTCACATGTGAAAACTAAAGTCAAATTTAAAATTGAATAGTGATTGGGTGCACACTGTGTGCATGCATGGAAATATCGAAGTGAATCTCATAATATGTACAAAATTAATTGAATTAATAAAAAATATAAAATGCTATGATAAAAATTATGTGAGGCAGTACAAAATAATTGTTGAAACTTTTTTATACCTGAAATCAATTTTCTAAAGAAAATACCTCAAAATTCATAAAACAAAGAAATACAAATCAGGAAATAAATTTAAGTGGCCTACTAACATTTTAAAAATAGAAAACGGCCACAAAAACAATAGTGTGGATAAGTGGTTGTTGATTGATTGTGCCAACTTGAGAAATTTATAAGCTAAACTAAATCAGGTTAGCAATTCTAATTCTACACCCTAAGGTGTAGAGGACCAGCCCTAGGCTGGCTTATCACCTGAACAGTTTAAAGAGGAAATGAGAAAGGATAGACCTGCTTCTGTTCTTCATTAGAATTCCAGTCTATACCTTCAACTTAGACATAATCTCCTGGCTTCTAGCAAGATTCTTCAACTTCCACCTCAGAACCTTCAGCCTTCTGGTGTAGACTCTTCGGCTCTCTGGTGCAAACTCTTCAGCAATCAGTCACCAACCCATCAGCCTCCTGATATAGACTTGCACGGGACACTGCAGTGAACTCCAGATTTTGGACTGAAACCTTCATTTTCCAGTATGCAGACACCCTCTGTACACTTTCTTATCCAACACTGTGGCTGACCATTGTGTGCCAATCTTGTAATTTCTTATCCATTTGTATATCTTGTGTTATATCTGTTTCTGTAGCAAAACACCTGACTGATACAGGATATCACCAAACAATATATGTCCAAGAGCAGAAGAACTTAAATTCATTTAGTGTCCAGAAACAGAATGAAGGGCAGACATACCACCATGGAACTCACACTTTATGAGATAACAAGAACAAAACTGTGAGAGCTTTGAAAAGGCAGGGGAAACATATATTAATATATAGGAAATTCCATAAATAACACATGGAGATAGTCTTTACTATACCACACCAGTTAAATTAAAATGGAGGGAAGGAACAACTTAGCTAAATTTTTAGTGAAATTTCTGACTAAGAAGATTAACAGTAGAGATTAAGACCTAAGAAGCAAGGCAAAGGACAATAAGAATGTTCAGTGAAAAGATACGTCTCTCCAGTGAGAGACTTATTAAAGGAGTGGTCCAAGATTTCATAGTGTCAACTTACTTGCCAAAAGGATAGTTTTTATCCAGAAACTGAGCGTCTAGGAGGATCATATCAAACAGAAGGAGACCTTGCTACTGAGTACACGGATAAACTACCACAGTCACACTAACCTGGGGGAAGCAACCACAAACAAAAACAGGGATTCCCTCCCAAGCTCAAGTCCTGGCAGAGGCGATGGTGCATGTAGTTCCTGGCTTATGATGGTGTGATTTGGGATCTACTGTGATGCTGACAGTGCCAGAGGGGTTTGCATTCCACAGAAACTCACACAAGCGGTGAACTTCCTGAAGGAGAAATTATACTTTGAATGTTTGCTCTCCAGTCTTTTGTAGACTGGTGATATATGGTCTGATCCTGTCTCACAGTGCTAGGTGGCAGCAAAGAGTCCCTGTGTCCAGTGAGCCTGGCAATCATAACAGGAAACAGCTGTCATGTCCAGTGGACACTGCTGCTAAGTTAGCATATTCAGATATACTGCATATTAAATGAATTTTCTAAATTTTTGTTTTTGTTTTGCTTTAGTGTCAGAGATCAAAGCCAGGGCCTCATGCTCTACCATTTGCTATGTATTTTCAACTTATGATTTCAACTTACAATGGCCTATCAAGACATAACCCATCAGGCTGGGGATTTAGCTCAGTGGCTCAAGTGCTTGCCCAATAAGCACAAGGTCATGAGTTCAATCCCCAGTTTAAAAAAAAAGACATAACCCATCATGAGGTTGGGGTAGCTCAGCTCAGTGGTAGACCACTTGGTTAGCATACATGAAGCCCTGGGTATGAACCCTCCTACTGAAAGTGGGTGGGGAGAGACAAGCTCATTATAAGCTGAAGAGCATCTGTACTGGAAAAGAGCCTCTAAAAAGAAATGTTTATTCCTAGAAATACTGCCCAAGTTCAACCAACGAAACACCAGAAATGACAAACTGAGGGAAACTCTCTTGCTGCTCTATACTCTCAAGCAGCAACATCAGAAAGTGAAGTAAGACAAAAAAAAGCAAAGGAATTTCATCCAAGGGTGGGTTTGTGAGCTGGGCCTGCTGGGCCCCCTAACACAAGCACGTATGGGAGAAGCAGGAAAGCAAAGGTGAATTAATCAGTGAGGGGGAAGAAGCCCTTCTCTGTTGTTAGTGGGACTGCAGACTGGTACAACCACTGGGTAAATCAATGTGGAGATTCCTCAAAAAACTAGGATTAGAGGTTCTTCTCAGCACAGTTATTTCCCTCTGGGTATTTTCCTAGAAGAACTGAAAACATCATACCACAGCAATATATGTGCACACTTGCTTATAGCTGCACAATTTGTAATAGCCAGATATTGGAAACAATTCAAATGCCCATCAATTGAGGAATAGATTAAAAAGATGTGGTATTTTTATGCAATGGAGTACTACTCAGCCATGAAGAATGATAAACTTGAGGTTTCTATAGGAAAATAGATGCATCTAGAAACCATACTCATAAGTGAAACAAGTCAGATTTGCATGTGTAAACACTATATTGCCTCACTAGTGTAAGACACTGAAAGAGTAAACAAGATCCAAAAGTTACAATAGATACAGTAAAAGGGAAAGAAATCGCTCAAAGGGAAATTATATTGCTTGATCAGTCTTGCATGACTGTTTCTGGTAGCCTGAGCAACTATTTTGAAGATAACAATATGCAACATAACAACCATTGTTAAATTCCTATCATCTTGTTTGGAAATCCTGTACTGCTATTGTCTGTTTTTGTTGTTGTCATTCTGCTTTTGTTATTGTTTTTGATGGTTTGGTTGCTTCTTGATTTTGCCATTTTAGTTCTCTTTAAAATACAATAAAAAGATATCAGGTTAAGTGGTAGCCAGGTGGCAGGAAATCAGTCTGAATTAACATACAATGGTACACATTAAACATGTTACTGGGACCAGGGGTTTGGATCAGCAGAGTAAGTACCTGCTTGGCAAGCATAAGGTCATCAGTTCAATCCCCAGTATCAAAAAAAAATCATAAAAAAATACATTACTGATGAATGAAAAATTTAAACTTAAATAAGAAAATATAAAGGTGCTATGAAAAACATGAGAGATTCTCCTTTTTACCCTATAGTAAGGGAGATATTCTAATCAAAACATAAAATCAGAGGCAGAAAGGAGGAAAACTATGTATTCATGCACAAATATAATTGTGTTTAAAAAAGAAGTCACAATAAAAAAGGAAGGTCCACACTTGCACATATGAACTATTTGGGGTTTTTTTCAGAGCAGAGAAGAAAAAAGTGGCTGTCATAAAAACCAGTCATGAGAAAACAACTGAAATTTTAATCATTCTTAAAGACAAAATGTGAGGGGAGAGCCCACACCACAAGGCTCTTTGCATTCATTTTTCTCAAGGTCTCCCCTAGTGCTCATCAGCCAGAATGGAGATGGACAGAGCAGTACAACACACAGGGACTCCCTGGGCAGAGTGCTGTGAGGCTGGTAATCAGCCGTCAGCAGGGAACAGACACAAAATACTGTCCTGGACCAACACACACACACACACACACACACACACACACACACACACACACACACCACAGAGCCCAGACAGGGTCAGTGATTGCTGTCAGAGAGGTGGAGAAACTGACTCTCTACACTAGCACCATGCAAAAGTCATTTCTCACTGGGAGAGAAATAGGAAAGCCACTCACTGGCAGGATTCTACAATGCTAAAAAGCACCCACCACTGGTGGGAATTGGAGGATGCAAAAAATCTGCCCCTTCCCTCAATTCACTCCTTCTTTGCAGACACAAGGAAAAGTTCAGCTCCAAAGGTGGAAAAGCAGACAACCAGCAAGCATCTCCCAAGATCCCGCCATGGTGGAACTTAGGTAGCTGAGCAAGAAAGTAACTCACCTCCCTTCCTGGTAAGTGCCCCTGGCATGAGCCAGGAGGAGAACCAGCCAGCATCTCCTGAGATCCAGCCATGGATCTTAGGTGGCTGAACAAGAAAGCAATTTGTCTGCCCTCCTGATAAGCACCCTAGGCTCAAGCCAGGAAGAGAACCAGTCAGCGTCTCCCATGAGCTGAGAATCAAACACCCCCCCCCCACCTTGGCAACTGGGGGCAGAGGTCTGATCATCTCTTGGGAAGATGACCCTATGCAATATAGAAAATATGGGGGATTTCCTTCTATCTTCTGTTTGAAGGCTAATGTTGTTTTCACTGTTTTGCTTTGTTCTGACTGTTTTGCTGTATTCAATATTCTCTTTCGATTGGTTTTATAATGCTCTGTTTTGGGTTTGATTTTGCTATATCTAATTG